>RJWJ010023665.1:0-25592 GCA_004363605.1 Indri indri | reverse complement strand
CCAGTGGGAATCCTGCCGGCCTGCTTCCCGAATTAAGAACCTGCCCTTCATTTTTTGCCTCCTCCACTAACCCACTCATTCATTTAACGCATCTGTGTGACACAGGCCATGTGCTAGGCATCTCTTGAGGCACGGTGTGAGATGAGCTAGACCAACAAGGTCCTTACCCACCAGACCTTTGTGATTTGTAACAGAGGGTGAATACATGTTAGGAAAGGTGAGCTCTGGGGCAAAAGAGCTGTGGTCACTCTGAGAAAGGTGACAGCACATCAGTGTGCATGTGTGCACATGCATGTGGAGGGGGTTGGTTAGGGCAGGTGGGAGGTTACATGGAGAGGACACGGTCAAGCTGAGCCCTAAAAGATGTACTAGATTTTGACAGATGACTGGTGGGAGCTTTTGGGACCCCTTACAGCAGTGATCCTCAGACTCTCAGGTGGATGTGACTCACCTGAGATCTTTTTAAAATGCAGATTCTGATTCAGTGGGTCTGGGGCGAGCTTGAAGATTCTGCCCTTCAGACAAGCTGCCCAGTGATGCTGATGCTGCAGGTCCAAGGGTCACACTCTGAGTAGCCAAACTGCAGAGAACACCTGATTCGACTTGGCCAGAGAATAGTGGGAGGAAGGAGAGAAGAGCTGTAAATGTGGGTAGGGCCAGATTCCAGGCTGAAAGGATTGAGCTGTATTTGGCAGGCAACGCGTGACCTCTGAAGGTATTTGGGTCATGAAGTGAGCCAAGTCTGACTTTAGGAAGATTACCCTGGAAATCACTCAAAGAAGAGACTAGAGCAAGGGCAACTAGAGGCAGAGTGCTTTGTCATCCATCCATCTGTACATTCATCCATCCACTCACCCTCCCATTCACCCACTCATCCATCCACCCATCCACCAGTCTATGCATTCATCCATCTGTTCATCCTCCCATTCACCCACCTATTGACCCACTCATCCATCCACCCACCCATCTGTCCATTCATCTATCCATCCATCCATCCATTCACCCACCCATTTACCTACCCAATCACCCACTTATCCATCTACCTACCTACCCACCCACCTATCCATCCATCTGTCCATTCATCTATCCGCTCACCCTCCCATTCACCCACTCATCCATCCACCTACCTGCCCACCTACCTATCCATCCATCTGTTCATCCTTCCATCCATCCACCCATCCATCCATCCATCTGTTCATCCACCCATTCACCACCCACCCATCTGTCCATTTATCCCTCTGTCCATTCGTGTATCTGTCCATCCATTCACCCTCCCATTTACCCACTCATCTGTCCATCCATCCATCTGCCATCCACTAATATTCATTAGATACATATTATGGTCCAGATCCTGGGAAGGATGAAGATGACCCACTTTCTCCCCCCAGGGAATCCAGTGGGATTGATGGACACATGTTACATGTGTAGGGTTTCATGGGAGCACAGACACCTAACACACCTGGGGTGGCAAGAGGTTCCTGAAGGAGGGGCCCTTGGGAACTTCCAAGGAACAGTGGGAATTATTTGGGTGAAGAAGAGTCCAATCGGGGCAGTGCTTGAGCAGAAGAAGCTAGAGGTGTGTGCGGGCAGCTACTGGGAGTTTGAGGGTGATGGAGGCAGAGAAGGCCAGACTCGAGCTGGGCCGGTCAGGTCCCTGGTCACATACATGTTCTGCAGCTCACAGAACTGACTTGGACGTTGGAAAACCAGCTTAGGCGGGAGCCCAAGGTCCTGCCCTGTCCCCTTCTCTCAGGATTGTGCCCCAGTTGGGAGGCTATCATCAGCCAGGAGGACAGCGTCCACTACCAGAGGCAGTAATAGTGACATTTACACATGCCAGGTGCCCTACAAAGTGCTCTCTGCAGATCGTTGTGGGAACTTCTCTGAATATGCTGGGAGTGGGGTCCCCTGTCAGGATGAGGAAACCGAGGCTTGAAGAGGGTCGGCGACTTGCCCAAGCTCCTGCTGCCTCCAAGTGCTAGAGCCTCGACTTGGTACTGCAGAGCCCAGGATGTGAACTGGAAGGAGACCCAGTGCTCAGGATAGACCTGGCTGGGGACCAATGGAGTGGGACAGGGGGATAAGGAAGAGGCTCAGAGGGGGCCCAGGACAGTGACCTGGAGGGGGATGGTGCCCAGGGCAGCTCAGAGGGGAGCAGTCTGCACCGCGGCCATGGGGTGGACCAGGCCCACAGGAGTCACAGGGCTGGGGAGGACGCCTGGTGTGACCGCCAGGGGCTGTGATGGAGACACCAGAGAGGGAGAGAGCCATGCTGGGTGGAGGACTATGTAGGCGGAGGTGATGAAGGAGCAGGTGGGAGGGGACACAGGGCTCCTGGGATGCAGGGACTGGGGGGAGGTTGGGGCAGAGCCGGAGGGTCAGAGCTCAGGGCACCACAGGGGCCTGGGAAGGGCAAGGCTCACGTCACTGCGTGGCTGGGAGGTGGCCGCCTTTAGCCCAATGCCTTGCCGGGTACTTCAGGCCAAAAGATGCAACCGGCAAGGTTTGGAGAAGGCCCCAAAAGAGAGGGCAGAGGTACTCAGCATAGATGACCAGGAGCAGGGAGTGGGGCCAGGGCAGGGGTTCAGGGATAGAAAAGGCCTGCAGGAAGGGGGGCAGTGCACTGGGCACTGTGCACAGTGTCCCCCCACCCCACCTCTTCTGAACACGCACACACACTCACTCTCCTTGTCTCTGTCTCTGTGTGTCTCTCTGTCTCTATCTCTCTGTCTCTTTTTGTCTCTCCACCTCTCCCTGTCTCTGTCTCTGTGTCTGTATGTCTCTGTCTCTGTCTCTCTGCATCTGTGTTTGTGTTTCTGTGACTCTGTCTCTTTGTGTCTCTGTCTCTCCGTCTGTCTCTGCCTCTCCAGGTCTGGGTCAGGGGCCTTTGTGAAGGAGGAGATTGGGTGGTGTGTCAGGGCCGTTGGGGGCCGGCAAACAGTCTCTAACTGAAAGAATTCAGCAGAAGCAGAAGCTGGTTGCGGAGATGATACCAGAAACAGGTGCCCTTGCTGGGACTCTCGGGAGAGGCTGGGGCTGCTGGCTCTGACTTTCATGACTCTCAAAGGTGGTGGCCCCACCCAGCCAGGTTCATTTCCTGCTGCTCCAGAGGAAGCCAGTGCACTGCAACAGCAGGGTCACGGCGGAGCAAGAGTTTAATATCACAGGTGCCAGGCGAAGAGACGAGGAATTTCTCAAATCCAACTCTCCAAGAATTTGGGAGAAGGGGTGTTTGAAGAGAGTTTGGTGGGCAAAGGGCTGGGGAACTGGGTCTGCTGACTGGCTTGTGGACGGCCGCCCAGCCGCTGGCTGTGTCCTTGCATGGCTGCTCATCTGGGCTTGCCTGGGTGGGGGTCTAAGGTGGGCAGCACCCTAGAGTCTCTTCCTCTTCTTATAAGGACACTAGTCCTACCTTAATCACCTTCATAAGGCCCCATTGCCAATACAGTCACTTTGGGGGTTAAGGCTTCGACACGCGTTTCGGGAGGACACAATTCATTCTGTAATGAGGCCTAAGAGATCCTCTAATTCAGCTCTCTTATTTTACCAATGAGAAAACCAAGATTCAAAGAGGTTAAGTGATTTGCTCAAGGCCACACAGCTGCCTGGTGGCCCATCCAGAAGGAAAGGACAGTGCCTTCTGGCTGGCATGAAGGGTCCGGCCTGCCCTAGGGGTGCTCTTCAGGGGCAGTTCTCGGGTAGCAGGCCCTTCCTGAAGCCTGAAAAAGAAGAGTCACTGGAACACACAGTCACTCTTGCACAATGGCAAGTGTGAGGTTTCTGGCTCTGAAAATGGCAGTCAGTTTGGCAAAGTTTGGGAACGGGCTTCATAACTGCTTAAAGATCCTTCTAGATGCAGGTTTCTAGGACAGCGATGAGGAAACAACTGAACCGATACCTCCAGAAGTCTTGCCAAGAGGAAACAGTCACCAGAAAAAAATCTCCCCATGCGAATCTTTGGACCAGCAGCTCGACCTTGCGGGTGAGGGCAGGGACCGGGCATGTGAAGGGCTGTTTGCCTTGGTTGGGCAACACAGATAAGTCGCCCTTTCTGTGTGTATTTGCAGATAGGGGCTGAAGTTTTGGAGGGCAAGGTCAGGCCCTGCAGGCAGGAGGAGCTGTGGGGAGTCTGTTGGGGTCAAGGTCGGCCTTGGGAGGTTCTCGCAGGGCTGGGGTGGGCAGTGGGGGTAGGAAAGAGTGTCCACTGCAGGAGACTCTTCTCTCTGCCTCTGGGCTCTGACCCACCCGTGTGACCTGGGCTGTGTCCACACTGCCTAAACTCATACTGCAGGCTTCAGCCCATGGCAGCTCACCCTACCTGGGGCACACGGGTCCAGAGAGAGGACAGATGGGGCAAGATGACTGGTTTGTGTGCTGTCTCTGTCACTTGCTATCTCTCTGATCTAGGATGAGGGACTCTCCTCAGCCTGGCCTACAAGTCACCTCTTGGGTGAGCCCAGCCACCCCATCCCAGGGCGGAACCCAGGCTGGTAATCAACAGTGGTTTAAACTTGCAGCCAGGTCCCAGTGGGGTCTCTGTCTCCCTGGGGCTTCACCCCCTGCCAGAGAATGCAGTCCTCCCCTGGCAAGGGGCCTCAGAATGGAATGTTCTGGGACCAGCAGGTGCGTAACAAGTGCAAACGCTTGCTCAGTGATGTCAGAGGATCAGGACTGGCACTGGGCCAGCGCAAAGAGGTGAAGGCTGAGTTTGCCAATCCCAGCTCCCTCCTTCCCTTCGTTCCTGCTGCTGCCCTCACTCATCCTTGTCCTGCTTTCTCTTCTCTCTCCGTCTTAAGCCTTTTCCTTAGGAAAGGGTGTGCATTTAGACTATAGTGTAAAGGATTGATGGTGCTTCAGTGCTGTGCCATCCCCCTCCTCTGTCTTTTTAACAAGCTTCACATGGTCTTAGTCTTGGGCTTCTGAAACTGGGATCACGGATCCCTGGGGTTACCTGGCGATGTGGCAGGGAGTAAACAAAGCCACAGGATAACATGGTGCACCTTTCTGGAACATCAGTTTTATAATATTAGATGATAAGAAAACAATCACCTATTAAACATAAGCATGTTATAGAGAAGAAAGAAGTTGCCTGAATCTTAAAGTCAAAACAAAAAATCTGTCTCTATATACGGCGGTTAAATCTGCTCCCTCCAGGCTCAAAGGGGCATAAGCTTACGAGATCACTCCAGCCCATGACTGGTAGGTGTGTCCTGCAGTCACATGACAACCCCCTGGGTCGCTTATAATCTTGACTAACAGATGCCGGGTTGTGGTGTCTCTTTAGCCTCCTCCAGTCTGGAAGAGTTCCCAGTCTGTCCCTGACTTGCAGGATCTGAACACTTTGAGCATGGCAGACTCGGTTGTTCATAGAGTGCCCCTCGGTTTGAGGTTTCTGATGTGTCCTCATGCTTGGATGCAGGTTTCGATCTGGTGGGAACAGCATGGAAGTGATGTCATGTCCTTATGGCCTCCAGTCGGGGACACACAATTTCCACCTGCGCAGTCCTCGATGAACCCCCATCACTTGACGAAGGTAGAATCTACCGGGCTCCTCCATGTGAAGTTATTTTTCCTTTATAATTATTAAGGAAATAATAATTGCGGTGAGGTACTTTGAAACTATGCAGATCTCCCATTACTCATCAAATAATAATCATAGTTAATTATAATTATGACTATACGGGTATAACTAGCAAATATAATTAATTAATATAGGCGTGGCCTCCTGTGGTTTCCTATTTTATTCAGTGGCTCATCATGGGTTACAATCTATTATCATTATGTTATTTATTCTATGCTCACATTAGGCCAGATTTGCTCAGTGGGACCCCCTTCACGCTGGCTTCTGTGTCCTTTTGACATGTCGCCATCATTCATTGAGCACTTCCTTACTTTCTGGGCCAAAAATCTGTTCCAGGCCCATCTTGTCCTTTCCCTGCCCGAGCTCTGGAGGTGGCGACCCCGATTCTTTTCAGTGGAGAGTGAACAGTGTTCAGAGTCAGTGCCTGGGTGCTGTGCGTGCTCATGGATGTTGGGGTGTCACTGCCCTCGGCCCCTCCGTGGGCTGAGCTGGGGACACGTGTGCGCACACACACAGGTACATGCATTCACACCCACGTTTATTTCTGTATCTATCGACATAGTTTGAAAATTGCAAGTTCACGTCAGCGTCTCCGATTCCAACCCCATACTAGAGGGTTCACTCCGGAGTCCTCTGCGTATCTGTAACCCCTTCCCAGACAGGGAGGAGCCGGCTCTCACTGTCCCAGTTGACTTATTTGAGCGTATTTATCTTTATCCACCTGTTTGGTCACTTTGCTGCACACCTTCCCTCTCCCCGGCTCTGAGACCCCGTGCGGGGCCCTACGACCCAAACTTCCCCCTGAGCGGGAGTCAGGCCCCCACCCGGGGGTGCCCAGCCCTGCCCAGCGCGTTGTTAGGGAAGTGAGAGGGAGGGGGAGAAGGGCTGCTGAGAGCTTTGGGTGGCACAGAACATTCCATTCAGTGGTGCTGGTGGGTTTTGAAACTGTGAGACCCAAGATGCAGCCTGTGGCTACACCTTACACAGACTGTTCCCCCAGGACAGGGCTGTCTGGCTGGGGCCATCCGTGATCCTATCTATGCCTCTTAGCAAAGAAAAGCCACTGATGGCACCTGAAAGGGGAACGGGCCCTTTTGTCCTCCGGTCATTTCCTTCCACTTTGGCTTCGGGTCGCATGCCTGACCCTGGATGGGTCACACATTAACTCGGGGGATTTTCCGCATCTTCCTCTGGTCATTTGCTCCCGAGAGCTGCCAGGGCATCCTCCCCACCCCCACCCCGAGCCACTCAGGGTGCTAGGGCCCCACCCAGAGCGGCACTCCGCAATGAGTGCTATTTCTGGATTTCCCTCCAGACCCCCTTGCTGTCTGGCTTTCTGGAATATTGTTTCTCTTTCCTGGAGGAGAGAGATATACAAGAGTCTCCGAGGAGACTCTCATGCCAGTGGGAATCCCAGGCCTCCCAGGCGGGTCTGCAGTGGGGGGATTTGGAGCCCTCTTGTACCACCCTGCCCGTCTCTTCCAGTGTATGGGAAGCTGGGTGCCAAAGCACTTGAATTGCACGTGCATTTGTTTTCCTTGTTCCCTAGCAGCTTTGGGAGGCTGACAGTGCATAGCAGACGCCCTAGTATAGCAGGGAACATGGGGCTCCCTTGCTCCCCTGGGGAAGCCCCCTGCCTAGCACCTACCTGTGAGGAGCTCTCCTCTGTCACCGGCCCGTGTGTGGTTCCCAGAGTCCCCCCTCATTCCAGCTTCCCAGAAAGTGCCCTCTGCACTGGCCACCACTGTGTCCTTCCCTGCTTGACATAGCTGTCAAGGACAGTAACGACCATGGCTTCCAGGGCTTTGACGAAACCCCAGATGCATGGCCTTCTGACAGACACCTGCAATTTCATATTGTTGGAGCAGTGGCTGTCTCCCTGCGGGTTGCAGCTCTCTGTAAGTTTGCATATGCAGATTTCTACAGAAATTACGATTCCATGAAAGATTTGGAGGAAATGAGGAAGGCTGATATCTTTCAGAGTGCAAAGTGATTTTGGAATATAAAGAATTTCTTTGGGTTGAATTACGTGGAAGTTTGTCACTGACATGTGTTCCTGAGCTATGAAACATGAATAGGTAGCTAGCTTCTCTTGATAAATAAACAATTAACAAATAATTTTTAAAAATCAATACACAAGTTCTATGAGACTCAGTTGGCTATGTGGAATTTCCAATGTGTTGGATATTTTGGTATTATTTGTAACTTGTATGCCCTACTTCCTTTATGTCAGTAGAATTTACAACAAACACTCGTATGTACATGTATGCATTCTTTTTTCTCCAGAGGGCCAGTTGTTAAACAGTGAGCAGCACACCACTGTGCACTCCGTTGCTCCAGGTGGGGTTAGCGCCTCTTTTTGCTGCTCCCACAATAATCTGTCCAGGACTGTAACGTGACATCTGTGTGTCTCGCCTACTGACCTTCTCGAGGACGGGGAAATCTCTGTGGCCCCAACACTTAACGCAACACCTGGTACCTAAACTGAAGGAACGAATGAATGAATGGATTTAACGGTCGAGTGGGTGAAGACCGTGTCATGTACACTGTCACATTTCCTCTTCCTGGGAGGGGACTGCATTTCCTGGTCCTCCTGCGTGGGGTGTGGCCGTGTGATGAGTCCAGTCCAGTGATATGTGGAAGGGGCGATGTCAGCCCCCTTCAGGCCTGCCTTCCAGTATATCCCACGAGACCCTCCATGTCCCTCTTCCTCCCCTGCTGCAGGGACAGCAGAGGCCATGTGTTCCTGCTAGCATAGCTGCATGATGGAGAAAGGAAGCCAGGCCCGCTAAGTGATGTGAGTAAAGTAAACTCGTTTTGTTAAGCCACTAAGATGATGGGGTCTATTTGTTACCACTGCACAGCCTCACCCATCCTGACTAATGCCAGGAGGATGCTGGAGCTGAGATGGGAGGGGACCTGGGCCAGGCTGGCTACCCTGTCTATGGCAGGCACAGGCCTGGGCCCATCTTCATTTTCGCTGTATGTCCTGCCTCTCTTTGTTTCTTTGTTTTTTTTTTTTTAGAGACAGAGTCTCACTCTGTCACCTGGGCTAGAGTGCCATGGTGTCAGCCAGCTCACAGCAACCTCAAACTCCTGGGCTCAAGTGATCCTCCGGCCTCAGGCTCCCAAGTAGCTGTGACTACAAGGCGTGCACCACCACGCCCGGGTAATTTTTCTATTTTTAGTAGAGATGGGATCCACTCTTGCTCAGGCTGGTCTCAAACTCCTGAGCTCAAGCAATCCTCCCACCTTGGCCTCCCAGAGTGCTAGGATTGCAGGTGTGAGCCACCATGTGCAGTCCTCTCTGTTTCCGTCCCCCTGAATGCTTTTACTGAAATACAGAATAACATGTGACTATGGGGTGGGTGTTGTTTAAAGCTCCATTTCAGACAGTATCTGGTTAGGACCCAGTCGTGGTGATGCCTCCCAAGGCTGCCAAGCCCGGAGGTGCACCCGCCCAGCATTCTCTGTCATTAGAGGGTCAGCCGGCTCAGCCGGTGTCTGGGGTTCAGGCTCCCATTAAGTGTGATTAGCCTGCCCGGTTTCACCCTGGCTTTGTCATTTACCACTTCCTTTGAACTTATCTGGAGCAGATTGGGTTCTTGGGCAGACAGAGAATCATTTTTGGAAGTGACACTCTTGGGGCACAGGGCTTGGGCCCCAGAGGCTGAGCAGAGCAAATGGGGCTTGCTGTCCTCAGCTGGAGAAGCCTCAGTGTAGCTGCACAGAGACTGACGTGTGGGTCGGGGGGAGGCGTTAAGTTATTTCCTGCAGTAACGCACGTCGAGAGGATAATATGTGCAGTAAGGGGCAGTATGTATGGAATTCTTTTGGTTTTGTTCCTTCTTCCCCTGAAAGCTGGGCATCTTCCCTTTCCTTGATTGCAACCCAGGCTGCCGAAACTGTCGGGCTATAGTCACAGAGCCCCGAGTGGTGGTGTGACTTGAGGGGTGAGCTGGCACATTCCTAAGTCCTAATTGCCTGGTGATGACACCGGCCGGCCTTCGACTTCCTTGGCCCCACCTGTTCTCTGCTGGGCAGGAATCACATCGGCCACTTCTGCTTAACCCTCTCCATTCTTGGCTTTGTTTTCTGTCTTTACTCCTGGAGTATAAGCTCCTCAAGCGTAGGGTCTCGCTTCGTGTTTTGCTTCTGTTTTACTGTATCCCAGTGTCTAGAATGCTGCCCAAGTGTTTGTCAAATGACTGCTAGTTGGCAAGGCCTATCTGGGCAGGGCTCCCCTCCCATGGCACCGACAGCCCCACACAGACCCTCCCCTTCCTGACTGCTCTAACTTCTGACTCACTGTAGCCTTGTGCAGTCCACGCCCTCTGCCTAGAACACACTCTGCTCCCCTTTGAGTGCTTCGAGTCTCAGGTTGGCCATCTTCCCTGACCACTGTCCCCCACTCGGTCCCCTGGCCCATTTCCCCTTCCACAGTATGGCCACACCTTCCTGCCAGTAGCTGATGTGTCTGTCTTCTCCCCTGGACTGCGAGCCTGGGGAGGATGGGGCTGTGTCCGTCCTGCTCTCACTGTATCCCCGGGAAAGCCCCGGGACAGCGCGTAGCAGCTGCCTAAGTGCTCACAGGCTGCCCACGGCTGACGTGGAACCTTTTGATCCACTCAAGGGAGCCCCAGAAGTCACATACCGGGGAGGCAGGAAGTGTGGCCTGGCCCTGTCAGGTAGAGGGTTCCTCGATCATCATGGTCACGCTCAGGACCAAGAAAGTGCCCACGTCTACTAGTCTCCTGTCTCGAACTGGGCCTTCTTCTTCCTACATTGTAAGAGTCACCTACGCTCATTGTGAGGCTTCTGAGATGCTCTTGTCGTCAGCGTTCGCAGGCAGATTCAACATAAGTCCTGTTTACCGAACGCCTGCCGTACCAGGTGCCATGCCAGGCACTGGGGATGCGAAGGTGGGCACAACAGGGTCCCTGCCTGCAGGATGTCACCCCTGCACCAAGTGCTTCTCCCGCTGCGCACCTTGGGGAGGGTCTGCCTGCTGTCTGTGGGCCCAACGCATCGGGGTCCCACAGAGGGCTCAGCGAGGCCCACATCCCTGGGTCCCCAGGAAGAGGCCTGCCCTGGGAACAGCTCTGTGGCATCTATGGGCAAGGAGAGGACACTTGGAAAAGTCTGCGCTTCAGTGGGCGCTTCCTCCCGTGTCATGTCTGAGCGGGAAGCCAGACCTGCCTGTCCCCAGAGAAGGAAAATAAACTCTGGACACCTATTTTTAGAAAGTAGGAAAGCCCTGCTTCCCAGCAGCCGGTGGAGCTTCAGCATGAAAGTGACTTCTTTGCTGCGTCCCCACCGGCTGCCTACAGGGAGGGGACCAGGATGCAGGGTGGCGGGGGGTGGCAGGCCCCTGTGGTGATTATGGTGATGAGGAAGGTGTGAGCCAGGCTCATGCCAAGTGTGTGACGCTATGACCACACTCAGGCCGATCCCTGAGGACTGGCAGGTCCACTGCTCACGCGCTCTCGGGGGCTGGCACTCTCGCTCACTCTGTTCCACTCTAAGTGCCCGATGGTTCTCCGTAGCGAGCTGAAATGTCTCTTCCTGTCCTCTCTACAGCCACACAGAGTTATCTAGTACGACAGCCCTCTAAGCCTTGTATAACCCCCCAGACTTTCCTATTGCCAGGGTCAGTGTGCTCAGTCCTTTCGGCGGCTCCTCTGCGCTCCCCGGGAAGCAGGGCAGCTTCGATGTGGAATTTAAGTCCAGCCAAGTGTGCTCAGAGCAAAATGTGCCTTTGCAATCAGGTGGATCTGAGTTTTAAAAACAGAACATAGTCACCTGGAATCAAAACTGTACGAGGTGGATGATCGAGCTGAGAAAAAATTTGCTTTAAAAGGAAAACTTAAGCGATTTTTAAAACCTGGCCTAAACTGGCACCGAAAGTAGCTATTCCTAGAAGAAATTTACAAAGACAATTTAAATAATAGCAACGTTATCAGACGAAGTGTAGAGCCTCCCAAGGCAAAGACGAGCTCAGTTCTTTGAGAGCGGGCACATCCCGATGAAATGGAGACAAAAATGCGAACAATGCCACACTGGCAGAATCGTAATGATTTCCGACAGGTAGGAGAGGGGCCATGGGTTCGCCCGGCACTGTGTCACAATGGAAGCGTGGCTGGAAGGGCGTCGTGGAGCCCTCCTGGGCAGTCGAGCCAAGCCTGTGGACTCTCCACTGAAGCCTGGTTGCCTTTCCAGCAACAACCACGACTTCCAAGGCCCGCCGGGGAGCGGATCAGGCAACCCTGGGTGGACTTGGGTATGTTGCGAGTAGGAGCTCCACGGGTCAATGTTGGAAACTGACGGGCAAGTCCAGGTTCCAGAACTAAGTACTAAGGGGAGGGCCAGAGACAGAGGCCAACAAAGGATCTACCTTGAGCCCTCAAGGCCAAGGCCACAGGCACCAGATTCAAACATGCCCCAACCCTCACCCCCCAGGCCCTGTGCAGGCCCAGGCCTGACCCGATGTCCCGCTGCCTTTCGTTCCTACCCGCATGGACACCCGTCCCTCTTAGCTGAAACCTAAGTACAGAGCAGGGCAGAGCCTTGGGGAGAAGCGGACAGGACAGCACAGGAAGTGACTCCGGGAGGCGAGGAAAGCACTGCAGGAGGGAAACAAGACAGCAGAAGATGCTCTTCGTCCACGTGGGAGCAGGAGTGTGCAGCCCAGGCCACCCAGGCAGGGCGGCTGCAGCCCCCAGGGGCTCCCGGGAAAGAGAGCAAGACTTCCACAATCCCATCTGCTGGTGGCCATGACAGCCCCACCTACACGGGGCTGTAACGAAGAAAGGAGACACCATCTAGCGCCCCTCAGGGTCTGGCACAGGGAGGACACGAAGATTTGCGGGACAAATGAATGAACACTGTCATATCCCGCAGGCCTGGTCACATCCATGTTCTGCAGCTCACAGAACCAACTGGGATGTTGGAAAACCAGCCAAGGCCCGAAATCAGACAGGCCCCCTAAAGTGAGAGCAGGCAGCCAGGCACATGGCTTCCTGGTTCCCTCAGCCCCACCCCTGAAAGGTATTTCCAGAACGCAGGTCACTCCCCTTGGCAGCATTGTTTCATACACAAATACTCTGAGGTTAAAGTTTATGAAGTGTGACCTGTTTATCAACAACTGAGTTCCATTAGCCTCAGCTTCCAAATGTGAATTCTTACCTGCGGCGGGATGCGGGGCAGGGATGGTCATGGCAACTGGCTTGACTGACCACAGGCAGGGGCTGGGGGTGGGCTCACGTGCCTGGTAGCAGCCAGGAGCACGGCCCCGCACAGCTGGAGCGGATCTCACCTTCCAAACCCTCTGGAGGCCCAGAAGTGAGGGGGGACAGCTGGCATTGAGGGTTTCACAGCAGCCTTGGGAATCAGGAAACGTGCATCAAACCCACCTAGTGACACAGGTGAGGACCCCTCCCAGCCTGGCCTGCTCTAGATCCTAGCATGCCCCAGAGCAGACAGGGCTGGGAGGGGACCTGCAGCACAGGTGTGGGCTTGGGAAGGAACCCAGGAGGCAGATGGCAAAGCTTGGCACTGTGTCCTCTCCTCCCCAGGCTGGAGAATGCTGAGTTTGCCACAGAGGTTTTTTAGATCATTACTGGAGGTCATGATGTCCTCCCCTTTTAGCTGGCTGTGAACTAGGAAGTCCCCCAGTTCAGATGAGAACCCTGAAAGAAATCCTTCCTCAATCCCGGGGTTGTCACCCTACCCCCAGGACAATAAGGATGGAGGTGAGCCTGCCTAACTGGAGGACTGGCACTTCTGAAGTCTTGTGAATTTGGAATGTGGAGGCCAGAGCTTTGCTATTCCTTTTTTCCAGAAGGCCTTTGCCTGTCATACACAAAGGCTGACTGGTCCTGTGCTGCAAAGCCTGGGTGGGACATGCCCTTGGGCCTCTTCTCCTGCAGACACTACTGGACACCCCCCAACAGGGCTGGCAGAAGGCAGTGACCCTGGTTCCCAGCCGTGCCTTTTTCAAATTCAATGCCAGAGAGTTCCAGTTTCCCTGGGACGCTGCGGCTTACAGCTTCTCTTCTCTCAGATGTTTGAAAGTAGGGCTTGTCCAACTAGAAGATTAGAAAGGGATATAGGAACTGGTTCCCCATACTTTAAAGCAGGGGCGAAAAGGCTTGTTGTGAAGAGAAGACACAAAACCTGTTTGGTAACTTGTCATTTCAATGAAAACATGAACCTCTTTGGCAGGTGAACACACCTGACTCCTCCCCTTCCTCCTCCCACCCTGGAGGGGACCACAGGCCCAGAACAAGAAGAAACACAGAAAAACAAGGCTCATTCAGAGAACACCATTATGTGATGACGAAAGTTTAAGAACCCAAGGGAGCAGTTTAGGGGGGAAAAAGGTTTATTAATCTTGCCGAGTCACAGCGATAAAACACACACAGAGGAACAATGCCTCCATTCTGCGCGAAGCCACCAGGAAAACATCAGCACAGCAGTCACCCGTTTGTGTATAAAAGCAAATTGTTGTCGTATGCACCTTATTTCTCTCTCTCCCTTCCTCTTTATTAAACATTAAGGAACCGATTCCTTAGATCACCTGTATAGAAGGCATCACCACCAAATCCTTTGAAAGGTCGGCATCCTCATAGCTGGAGTTGTGAGAATTTAAAGAAAATGCATTTCTGATTTATTTTTTAAATAACAAGGTCAAGCCTCAGGGTTCCTAAGGCCTCACTTATTAACTCCAAGGAAGTTAGCTCTTCATGGAAACTCATTTCCAGTGGGCATCCTACAGTGGGAGCTACACCTACCAGGAACCAAGGGAAGGGTGCTGCATGGCCCGAAGTCGGCTTGTGCAGGCCAGGAAGGCGCCCTGGGCCCTGTACTCTGAGCCTGTGCTTGGAGCCATCCTCAGTGCCTCCGAGTGCGGTGGGGATGCAGAAAGCCAGGGGCTCTGTTATGATATTATGGCCCTCACAAGAGGGGCAGCATCCCAGAGGTGTCGCTGCGCCTTTCCCATGGCTCTTCTCCTCACCCAGCCTCACAGGAGGGGAAGCGAAGGTCAAAACTACCAATTCTGTGACGATGAGTACGCGCACTAGGTGCCACATAACCAGGAGATGAGGCGGAGGAGAGACCCGCAGCAAATACTGTCACGCTGGCGACTGCAAAGTATCACCATTTGCAGAGGAGACTCTGCTTTGGCCATCTGGACACACCTTCCTAAAAGCAAAGGACAGTATTTTTTGGGGGGATTTAAGTATTAAGAGTTTCATAAAAATGGAGATGGATTTACAAGTATCACTTGAAAAAAAGAAAAACCTGGACACTTAGGATTCATCCTTCCTTTTTATTCCAATTTTGCTTTGAACATGTATGGTTCTTCAAATGACCTTGAACCAGATGGCCTCTAAGAACATCACATCACATAGTTATGGCAAGGAAACTAATGCCCTCCAGCAAACTGGATTTGTTGTTAACATGATACATACACATACAGGTCAGTTCATCAGCAGCTATAATCTGAACTTCATACAAAACATATGGCTTTAATTACTAGGGTTTTGGGTGCAAGGAATGACTACAGTAACAGTATCATTATGAATAAATAGGTGAAATTATGAATAAATAGAAAGGATATAACAATTTAAAAGATAGTAATTGCAAATACAGTACATAATGCCAAAAAAAGTTGCTTATGAAGATAAAACTCTCTATTTTTCATAAATGTGATTATGAGAACAAATATACTAATATGCAGCCAAGTTCACCCTCCTCACAACGAAATCATAAGATAAAAAGAAACAATCCTCACCTATAAAGAATATTTAAAACATTAGTCACATCGAGAGCTTCATTAAACACTGTACGGCATCTCACTTTGTAAAAAGGAAACACAGCCCTCATAAAGCATTTAAACAAATCCAACATAAACAGAAGTAAAATTAAAAGTAACTACTTTTAAAAGCTGTAAAGTCAAAGCACCTATTTAAATTAGGATCATCAAGAATCTATGAGACGATTATTATTCATGAGAACAAGAGCTGGATGAGACACCAAATACTGTATGTAGTTCTATTGAAAAAATCATCATTCATTTGATGTAACTTACAAGGCAAAATGAATACTATGAAAAACATCCTTCACAGCACATTTAACAGTCTGAATTTAAATAATATTCAACAAGAAAGAAACAGACTGTTCCGGGGCTGGCTGAAACACAAACACAAGGGTGTGGCTTCTCAGGGCAGCCCCTCCTGTCTATTTTTAGAGGTTTAAGACTCCAGCCTTAAACAGTTTTGATAATAATGCTTGCGGGCACGACTCAGCACATCAGACGTAGTCTGGGAGAAGCCAGTTTTTTCCCTGCTGGGTATCCTAGTTTGCTGGGTTTTTCCCTCTGAAATTAATCCCGAGATCTTGCGCATGGGATGTAGCCAATCACGGATCTTTAAGAATCTTTTGTTTTCTTCTTGTTTACTGCCTACCCTGAACATGCAAAACTAAAATCAGGTGATAAATTAAAGGAGATTAATCTTTTAAAATGTTTTTCCCTAAAAAAGGAGCTATCTTGCTCATTTGGAAGCAGGGAGTATTAACGTTAATTGGGAACGGGGGAACACACTGTTGAGAAAAAAAGCACTTTTGGTTCGACAAAATGTCGTGGAGATGTGTCCTTAAGAGACTTTCCAAGCTAGGAAGAGTAACAGTTTCTTGTATCATCATCACCTTGCTGAGAACAGGAAGTGCTGGCATTCTGTAGTTGCTCAGGAGGGTTTCCAGAAGCTTATATTTATTATGAATGTGCGTGTGCACACACACTACCTATGTGTGTAAATGTTAACATGTATGTATCTAGACATTTACTATGTACATATATACATGCAGCACAGGCTCGTGCACATGTCCCAGTAACTCTGACCTTGTAGTCTGAGACTTGCTGTCTCAAAATTACCACCTTTCCCAAACCCAACCTTTCTATTTCGCTCCCACAATTCAAAATTATAGTAGATCATACTCTAAAGGTTTCATTTCAATTTTCAGTATAAAAAAACAGAGCAAACCAAATTATATCAAGAAACAGAAGCATATCTAGGGCTGAAGTACCTTCCTTTATACCCTTCAAACACAAAAAATCAAAAAAGTGTGTTAAGACACTATAAAAATTTAACAAACATTTCTTTTTTATTTTCTTAGAAAAGGCGGGGAAGACCCTGAGTATAAGGGACCTAAACTGGCCGCATGTCACGTACTCAGGATGAAAGGCTGGATTAGAGCATGACAACGCAGACCCCAGCCCCTTCCTCCCAAATCCGAAACCACATGGCATTTACAGATCAGGGAAGCCTGTAAGTTTTATTTTATTTTATTTATTTTTATTTTTTTGAGACAGAGTCTCACTCTGTTGCCCTGGCTAGAGTGCAGTGACATCATCATAGCTCATTGTGGCCTCCAACTCCTGGCCTCAAGTGATCCTCCTGCCTCAGCCTCCCAGAGGGTTAGGATTACAGTGAGCCACTGCAATGCCAAGTTTTAAAGGTTATTCTCTCTCTGAGTTCTTGGAAAAAGGAAGATGACAAAATAGGGGTCCGGATTCTCTTTGGGGAAGGACTCTCTGGTCAGGGTGGGCCGGTCAGTACTCTCTCCTTCCTCACTCAGCCTGATAGCCACCAAGCCTGGTGCCTCTCGGCTCCGTCACCAATGGGGCACAGCAGAGAGACCCTGGTGACTGCTCTTTACATCCATTTTAGGCCAAACAGCTCCCAGATTTGCGGGATGAGACCAGCCCTGTGTGAAGGCAAACATATCTCATTTTGCCCCCCCTTTGCCGTGCTGCTGGCCCTGGCTGGCTCGAGGTGCGGCTCTGTCACGAGTTCTCCTTGAGCAGCCCCAGCTTCCTGAGGGCCTCGCGGCGGGCCTCCTCTGAGGAGCCCCGGCCAGAGAACTGCACGGTGATGCCCTGGGGCCTGAATCCCCCTGTGCGGGGGAGAGAGCCTGACCGCCTCCTGGCGTCCTGGCCACAGTCTGGGGGCCGGGGCTCGTAGCAGCTCCTGCTGGCACCCTGGCATGTGAGCTTGCCAGGCAGGGCCGGGTCCGGACGGAAGGTGATGGTCTTTCCAGTGGGCACAAAGGGACTGGGCTCGCTCTTCAGGACATCGTGGATGGTCCGGAAGCCATTGGCCAGCGCCGGGGATGGCTCCGTCTGCACGGCTCTGGACTGCTGCCCCCCAGCCTGCCCTGCCACCCACGGGCTTTCTGCTTCCTTCATCAGGCCTGGCTTGTCCTGGTCACACACCACCTGCTCTGGAGAGAAGCTCCTTCTCTGCTCGGCGAGGTCACTCCTCTGTGACCGATCTTCCCTGTCTCCCGAGGTGAGGAAAGAGACACCATTGATGTTGGCCAAGACCTGGGCTTTCCGCTCCTGCACGCTGACGGCCGCCTTGGAGATGGTCTTGTTGAAGTCCTTCCCCGAGCTGTTGGTCACGCTGATGTTGCTAGGGAAGCGGTGGGCCTTGGGCGCAGGGGGCGCCGTGTGTCTGTGCCACAGGACGTGCTCTCCGTTCCGGGGGGCTGGAGAAGTCAGTGTCCTCCACTCCCCAGACCTGCCCTCCTTCGAGGGGGATGTGGGCGAGAGGGCTTCGTTCCCTGCCAACTTCTCAGATATTTTCTGAGCGATGACCAGGGGGGTGGGAACGGAGCGGGGCAGTTTCGGGTGCTCTGCGGGCGGAGGGGAGAGCAGCTCCCTCCGGGGCTGGGCTGGAGCGGAGGGGCCAGGTGGGGCCAGGGGCAGAGCAAGGGCCTCTGGAGCTGTGGGGTCTGGCGCCGGAGCCTCCTCAGCATCTGGTCTCCCGCAGTCAAGGTCAGGAACGCCCTCCTTCCTAGCAGGTCCAGCCCCTGGAGCGGGAGGGAAAAGCCTCGTAAGCCACCGTGTGAAAAAGTAAATTCACGACATTCCTGTTCCCCGAATTCAAAAGAGTCTCAAAGGGACACGACACCAACTTCCACAGTGGCCCCTGCAAGTGAAACGCCCCCATCCCCGTGCCCTGGACTAGGCAGGGAGAAAGCAGATTATTCTCATGAGCCCATGCTGAGAACGAGCCAATCCGTGACGGTGACAGTGACAGACCTGCAGGTCAGAAACTGGCAGCAGCCAGGAGACGTCCCGCCAAAGCAGGATTCAGAGGGTCCGTCATGCAAGGCTGGTGACAGGAAGTGATGGAGTAAAAGGCAACTAACTTATCAGCGGATTTCGTAAAGGGGAAACCGAGGCTGGAAAGTGTGTGGCACACACTGACAACTTCAGCAGGTCTTCCTTGATGAAGGACACAGGGTTGTGTCACTTTCCCCTGTGACACAGAAACGTTTCCTGACAGCCCCAGGTGGAATCTAACAGGCCTGCCTTTGAGCCCATCCTATGTTCCTAACGTGACGTATGTCAATCGCAGACCACCTGACACTTTGCTGCACTTACACACCTGTCCCCCACTCCAAAACTCTGAGCCACGTCTTTTCATCTTCGTAGCTTCAGAATCTCACACGACGCCTGCCACAGGGCAGGCACTGAAAATTGTTATGCAAAGATCATGTTAGGGACTTGACGGGAGAGGGCAACTTATTTTCAGAAAGTGTTTCCCTCTGCATCATTAAGGGATCCGACATTTTAAAAGGATCAGCTGGCTGAAGTTACTTTTAGGAACTATACTTCAAAACAGAAGTGTGATAAAAATGGAAAATTGATATTAGGTCTCTGCTTTGAAGAGATGCGGCCAACCAAGCTCCATATTTCCATGGAACCCACAGCTGAAGTCTGTGAAGTTCTGAGCAGTACACAGCCTTGCTTAAAATACACACCTTTCTAGAGGCTCATGACCAATGGCGGCATTTTGTAGTCGCCAGAGCAAAAGTGCTTTCCCTTCTGTTTCCTCCTCATCTTTTCCAATCTCGTCCCCTTGGCCATGTTTGTTTCCAGTGTCCTTTCCAATCAGGGAGAGACACTGGAAGGATTTCTCTCCATTTCCCTCCCGTTCCATCCCAGGACTCACTTTGACGTCACTCAGAATCCAGCAAAACGGACAAAGTAGAGGCTGATTTTTTTCTGTTTTCCTACATCAGCTGGCTTTTCAGCTCAAGTGCACCCACCTTGGAAAGTCATGCTACAGAACTGGAGGCATAATCTTGCACTCAAATACAAGTACCTCATATATTTTCTTTGTAGAACAGAATTATTACCTGGAAGCAATTTCCAATTTTCTGTCTTTTCTTCCACATGTGTGTATAATATAAACATGAACATGGGAAATCTATTTACATGCCCAATTAGTCTCATTCTTTATCCCAGTCCTTCTGGCATTCCCCTTCGTTGGACAATCAAACTACCAAGAGGATGCTCTTCCCTATCAAACTCTGGAAAGCCTCTGCGGTGTCTACACTGCAAACCCAGGAGAACACCACGAAAGGGGCTTTGCCTTGCAGAGTCCAACATATCGGGGCACAGGTCTGCACCTGTGCTTTCTCCTCACCTGCTGCCTGTGTCCCGTCTGGAAGATGCTCGGCTTCCCTGGCAGCAGGGGGTGGCTGCACTAAATCGATGACATCTTCAGGCTCGGAGGGACTGGACGTGCTCTCTTCCAGAGAGCGGGAGGAGTAGCAACAGTCGCCACCATCGCACAGGAGGGGCTCCTCGAAGTCATCCTCCAGGGAATCGATCGTCTCTTCAAAAAACAGGATGACGTCCTTTTCCTCGTGGGTGAGGTGCTTCAGACTCTCGTCGTCCTGCAAGACAGGGTTGGAGATTGGAATAGAAGAGATAAAACAAATGGCAGTTTCACTGAAGAGAAAAAAGCCAGTGAAAGCAGCCAAAGTTGGGGTGGATACAGAGCCCAGGGTGGAATTCACTGATTTCTAAAAGTCCCTGCCGTTCGCGTCACCCCACTGACAGACTGTGCCTGGGCGTCCTCACCATCGTACCTGATGGAAAAGAATTCTGTCGAAAACCTGCTGTGAGCTCTAGCCTTGTGGTTCCCAGGGAGACAAGGACGGGAAAGCAATTCTCCTCCAGGCCCGCCTCGGAGAGCTGCTCTCCGCTCACTGCTGTCGGACACGCTTGTGTTTCCACAATAACAACAAGAAACCTCCGGTTAAAGACAGTGGGTTGAACTCACATATTTATCTCCCCTCCTTCCAGAAACTCCACTGAAATAAAGAGATTTTTCCCCCAAAGGCCTAAATCATAAAGACAAAAATAACAGGGAAAGAGATGACAGCAACAAAAGCAGGACAGGTGGAAACCGACTGAGAAGACCCAGGAAAGCTGAGTGTTGCGCCGGTCGTTGGAAAGCTAACGACCCCCTGCCGCCCTGCAGAGCTGCCCGGAGCGCAGGCACTGGACGCCCTGAGCGGCTCTGGGAGCGTGGGAAAGCGACAGTGGAAAGAGCGGGACTGGCAGAAGGTCCCTTTCAGGAGGAACACACTCACCCCAGCAGAAAACTGGACACTTGTTCTTAAACAAGGTCCGAGAGGAACTCAGAGGCAGAGCTGACGAGGAAAGACTGCATTACAGACGTGGGAGTAGACGAAGCCAAAGTGGTCCCCCACACAGCGGACTGCGCGGGTCTCTGGGAGTCTGAAGGGCCCAGGAGCCAAACGAGGCCAATGCCCAGGGCTCCCTGGCAAGATCACCCCACAGTTAAGGCCACAGGCAGCAAAGCCCAGTGCAGATTTTTCATCAATTTCTTAATATCCTACTCTTTTGAGTATGTGCGGATATCTAAGAATCATCAAGCATCTGAGGAAAAACTTTAATATGAAAGATATATGGAAGCAAACAAAAAGACAAAAAAGCAACTTATAGGAAAGCCACCCACGTGGCCCATCTGTGGCTGTTTGGCTTCACCATCATTCCTGACTCCGAACTTACATGCTGCTCAGCTATCGCGTTCTTACACTTATGCACACATACGTCCTTAACAGTAAAAAATAAGACATACGTATCTGGCACACACAGAAAAGATATCTTGTAGCTGCATGGGGCTGGGAGAGTCTTTTTTCCCTTGGGGACACTGAATAAACCGTGTGCCAAGTGCCGGCGTTTTCACTGCGACCTGTCACATAGGGCAGGTGTGGAATTTTCCATTTGTGGCGTCAGATCGGTGCTCAAAAAAGTTTCGGATCCTGGAGCATTTCGGATTCTATATGGATGCTCAGCCTGACTTACTGGCCGACGGGAGATCCTCTTAATAAAATGCCTATTTGAGTCTTTCTTCTATTTTTCTATCAAGTTGTCTTTAAAAAATACAATGTGTAAGAGTTCTTCATATAGCCTAGATACAAATGTTTTCTTGGATACATTTATTGCAAATATCTCTTCTTGCTCACTGTCTCACCTCCTCTCTCTTTATGGGGTCTTTTGATACTACTCCTTAATTTTAATGTACTATAACTGTATCCATGTTTTCTTTCACAGAACTTTTTCTGTGCCCTATTTAAGAAACCAGTACCAACTTTGTGGTCATGGAGATAATCAATTACGTTTTAGTCTATTAGGTCATTAAATATGAAGTGTCCAATTTGGAATCAAAGGTGTAGTTTATTATATCTCAAACAAGAAACAGTACAATTAATCCAAGTATGGCACCTAAACTATGGACACAGTGTTGCCACCTTAACAGTAGCGTGTTTATGCCAGCAACAAGAAACCTGGAGAGCGAGTGGTGATGAAATTGCGAAACGTATTTTCCACAGCTTGTTGAGAACTGAATATTTTTCCTTGCAAGAAGTGGTCCAAAGCCTGGAAGAAGTGGTAGTCAGTTGGTGCAAGGTCTGGTGAATACAGCGGTGGATGACAGAGAGTTTTCAAGTCCAGCCTCTGTAGTTGGAGCAGCGTGGTTTGTGCGACATGTGGTCGAGCGTTGTCTTGCAAGAGGATAGGCCTGTGTCTATTGACCAATCTCGGCTGCTTAATCTCAAGTATCCTCATCATTTCGTCCAGCTGGTTATGGTAGACATCTGCTATAATCGATTGACCAGGTTTCCTGAAGCTATAGTGGATAATACCAGCGCTGGACCACCAAACAGACACCATTAGCTTTTTTTGATGAATATTCAGTTTTGGACTGTGTTTCAGCACTTCGTCTTTATCCAACCATTGTGCCGAATGCCTATGATTGTCAAAAAGAATCTATTTGTCATCACATGTAACAATACGGTGTAGAAATGTTGGCCTTTATGTCGTGACAGTAAAGAAAGGCAAGCTTCGAGACGATTTCTCTTCTGATGGTGGTTTAATTCACACGGAACCCATCTATCCAGCTTCTTTCCTTGCCGATTTGTTTCAAATGGTCCAATGTTGTTGGAATAGTAACGTCAAACCGTGTTGCTAATTTGCGTGTAGGTCGAGATGGATTCGCTTCCACTATAGCTTTCAGCTCATTATTAGCCGCCTTGGTCTTAGGTCGCCCACGTGGCTCATTTTCAAGATTAAAATCACCAGAATGGAACTTTTCAAACCATCAACGTACTGTGCATTCATTAGCCACATCCTTCCCAAACATTTCACTGATATTTCGAACTGTCTATGCTGCATTGGTTCCACGATGGAACTCATATTTGAAAACAACACAAATTTTTGACTCACTCACGGTTTCACAAAAATTGCTCTAAAAAAAAAAATTTGAAAGATAATCACAAGCCAAATTGTGTGTTTGAAGGACTGAGGATGTACCTTCACAATAAAAGTAAACAAGAAGTGTCAAAGTGAAATGTCAGAGATATCAACTGTCACACTTAGTACTTAAGGAAATCGGACGTTTCATACTTAATAACCTAATACTATATGCTTGTTAATGCCTTAACAGGGCAGCACTTCTTTGCCAAGTTGGTAACTACCCTGCGAAGTGATGTACATTCAAAATAAAAGGTTCAAGAGGCTTGAGAGACATCCATAAGTGATAGCACTTTAGGCTACTAAAGGAGGCTTTGGGTGTCAGGTTACCTACATTCTTAACCCTTAAGGCTGGTGTCTCCTATGCTCACGCTGTTTCACAAAACCGTCTGCGTGCTCTGCCAGGACAGAGTGCTGCCTGGTGCTGGTACTCGTAGGTTCTTATTCCAAGTGTGTTCCTGAAGTCTGCTCTGCCCTTCAGATGTACTGGAACTTCCTCTAGAAAATGGAATGGTGGGCTGGCACGGAGGCTCACACCTGTCATCCCAGCACTCTGGGAGGCCAAGGTGGGAGGATCGCTTGAGCTCAGGAGTTCGAGACTAGCCTGAGTGATAGCAAACCCCCATCTCTACTAAAAATAGAAAATATTAGCCAGGCATCATGGTGTGTGCCTGTAGTCCCAGCTACTCAGGAAGCTGAGGCAGGAGGATCCCTTGAGCCCAGGAGTTTGAGGTTGCTGTGAGCTAGGCAGATGCCACGGCACCCTACTCAGGGCAATGGAGTGAGACTGTGTCTCGAAAAAAAAAGAAAATGGAACAGTTTGGCTGGTTGAGAAGAGTGGGAAGCTCTTCACGCACACCGTCCTGAAGTTTAACTCTTAATACTGGGTCTGCTTCTTGGCGGGTGGGTTGGGGACATCCCAGGCATACTCCCTGTTCATTTTTACCTCTGACTTGGGCAAAGACAATATCCAACAAGCTGTCTTGAAACCCGCCTTCTCCCTAAGCTAACAAATGCTGTGGCCCCACAGTCACACGATGTGTCAGGTGCCAGCTCCTGAGTCACCCGCTTCCTTCTCCAAAGCATTCGACGTCTCTGGCCTCACCTATTACTCAGGGAACCGACGGCAGAGCCAGCATGGGGGGCCTTCCCCATAGCTGGGGCGGACCCCAGGCCCAGAGGACACTAGGAATCTGATCGCCGTCTGCTCTGTGATCGCGAGGAGAGGAAGCAGAACCAGAGGAGTGAGGAGAGAGAGAGAAGCCGACTGGTCAGTAAGTAACCCGGTCCTGCCTTCCTCTGACTTCTCACCCAGATCCTATCAAAACTGGCCTGGCCAGACAGCTATTTTAGGACATAGCTGAAGAGTAAACATTCAGTAAATGCCTGCTACGTACAAGAGTTGATGAGATGATGGAATAGAACTCGTTTTACTCCTTTTAGGAACTCATAACACAGTGGCAATACTGCCCTTGAAGAGCTAGGACAACGTGACATGGCTCAGGAGGGTCTCGGAGCACCTGTAGTGCCACACGTTCGAGGTGTTCCCGTCTTAGTAGAGATCCCTTTGTGAGAGAGACAGATGAGGGGTCCAGATCCATGTCGCCAGTTTAAGGCAGCAGGAGCCCAACTGCAAGCCTTGGAAGCCAATTTTCTTTAGTTCTGTAGTCACAACTGTACATATATCTCATCCCTCCCTGGTCTGTTTGTGTCTCCTTCCTGCCAGAAGTACAGGTTTAAGTTAGCCCTGGTGAAAAATTACAATAGTGTCTAGTTAGAAATAACCATAATTAAACCCTTACCCTGAAACTGGGGCAGCGCCACACGCACTTATGGTCTCTCTTACGAGGTTGCTGACGGGGACACGGTATTTAAGGCTGGGCAAGAAGGGCGCCTGCTTTGGCAGTGCACACACTTAAACTATGCAAGAAGGGGCTTATTTTCTTCTCTCTGCCCCTGTCCTGTTTTAGCTTGGGGGGGATGGTCTCTCATCACCTTAGATTATGAAATCAATAAAGCGTTGCTCCAGTGTCAGGGAGACAATTTTGGTGTCCATAAGAAGATGTGAACATCAAATCACACTCTGCCAAAACAAATGCCCTGGGCTGCCTACCTAGGAGACTGGTGATTAAGAGATGCTTGGCTCATCTCAAGAAATTGTCTTAGCCACCATAATTTTTTTTTAATGGTTTTTATGGTCTAGAATAGAGATGAGTTCTGCTGGTTTGTTTTTTTTTTAATCCCTCACAAGGAGTTGCCACAATTGTCTATAGTCTGCAGTTAAACTAAATTTCTTTGTTTAAAAGAAAAACAAAGCAAAACAGAAAAGAAAAAAGCCTAAGAACTTAATTATCGAAGCAAAATTCAGTC
>RJWJ010023664.1:0-25587 GCA_004363605.1 Indri indri | reverse complement strand
TAATTTAAAAACTTTCAATAAATAAAAGCCCCAGCCAAGATGGCTGCAGAGAGTTTTACCAAAAAAAAAAAAAAAAGGATATAAAGACCGGGGGTGGGGAACCTTTTCATGTTGGAAGGCTGCATTAATTGAGCTGTAATTAAATAAGGCTGCATTCAAGAAACTTCAATTAGATATACTGAAAAATGTACATTATTTTGTAAAAATCTGACTACTATGTACTTAATAATTTCAAAAAATGAAAACTGGTAACTTTAAAGTTAACTAATCTTTTAATGACTTCCTTGTGTCTGCTTTTTGTTGGAAAACACTTGAAAGTTTGGTTGCAGCATGGAGGTCCGCAGTTTGAATTGATCCTCTAGATGGGTATCAGTCATTTGTGACCATAAGGGCATCTTGATTTGGGTTATGTAGGAGATTGTAGATTCTCAGCAATAAGTGGTTGAAAAGCAAGAAAGCATTTTTCAGGCATGTTGCTGAAGGCATGGGTATTCTGCATTTTTCCGTATTAGCATCAGACAATGACAGTGTCATCCATCTACTGAGAGCTCAGTCAGTTCCCTTTGTAGTTCTTTAGGTGCCTTGGTGCTATCAACGAGGTGAGGCTGAAATGCTAATTTGAGTGTGATGTCATGATCATCAAAGTCAGTGACCTTTCATTGTATTCTCCAATTAACAGGTCTATAACAACTGTGTATTCTTCAAATGATTCACATACATCATCCTGCTCATCAATGACCTTTGCTAACTGGGGAAAATGTTCATCCGATATTTCCTTTTGAAGAACAAGTACTTTGAAGAAAGATAGCTTTTTTCAAAATGCTTGGATTTTTTGCCACATATCATATACAGACTTAGTTTTACCTTGCAAAGAAATATTCAAGTCATTTTGATTTGAGATGATATCACATAGAAATGCTGTATTCCTATAGAAGTCTTCTTTCAATAATTCACATTGCCGATTCTGTTCTTTATAAAATTTAACTCTGTTCTCTCAGAAATAAAATTTTGGCTAACACCTGTCCCTGCAATAGGCAACACACTTTAGAATGTTACAGCAAATCCACACGGAATATCTCGTAGCTCAACTTTAGCGTGTTATGCAACTGATGATGCTGTGTTGTGTTTCCATGAATATAGTTAACAATACTTGTTAACTTGTTGTAAAGTGTCACTTAAAATAGTAGGTTTAGCACAGAGATTTTGCTGATGCAAGATCCAATGAAAAGAAATGAGAAGGGCCGGGCGCGGTGGCTCACGCCTGTAATCCTAACACTCTGGGAGGCCAAGGCGGGTGGATTGCTCATGGTCAGGAGTTCCAGACCAGCCTGAACAAGAGCGAG
Organism: Indri indri; assembly: GCA_004363605.1. Taxonomy (NCBI): domain Eukaryota; kingdom Metazoa; phylum Chordata; class Mammalia; order Primates; family Indriidae; genus Indri; species Indri indri. The sequence continues at coordinate 24,244 of RJWJ010023664.1, read as the reverse complement.
ACCCCGTCTCTACTAAAATATAGAAAGAAATGATCTGGACAACTAAAAATATATATATATAGAAAAAGTTAGCCGGCATGGTGGCGCATGCCTGTAGTCCCAGCTACTCGGGAGGCTGAGGCAGAAGGATTGCTTGAGTCCAGGAGTTTGAGGTTGCTGTGAGCTAGGCTGACACCACGGCACTCACTCTAGCCCGGGCAAGAGAGTGAGACTCTGTCTCCAAAAAAAAAAAAAAAAAAGAAAAGAAATGAGAGCATCTGGATCTGTTAATACTTTTTTTATCTGTGCAATAAACCCTTCATATTTTCCTGTCATGGAAGGTGAGTGTATGTCTGTACATACACTCACTAAATTTACCAAATTCAGTCCAACTTCATGACTTTATCTTCAAAGTTGTTGAAGATATCTATTCCCTGTGTTCTGTTCACAAGAGTGCCCAAAGTCAGTAACTCTTCATAGCAATGAAAATCTTCTGTTGTGACCCAAATGAAGTATAAAACCTGTGCCAAGTCAGTAGTATCAGTTGATTCATCCAAAGTGATTGAATAGTATATATTTTCCTTTTGAAATATTGAATGAAGTTGTTCTGTTAAGCTGAAGGTTAATTCACACTGCCCATCATTTCTGGTTCTCCTTGAAAGAGGAGTTGTTTGTACTTTGAAACGTTATCAGGGTCTAAGCATCCTACAACTTTGACAATGCATTTTTTCATAATTTCCACATCACTGAATGTCTTCCCTTTTTTCCCGAATATATAAGCTGCTTTATAAGTTGCTTCAATGGCATTATTTCTAGGTCTTATTGCTGTTTGAAAGAATTGTCTTTGCTTTTGTTTTTTGCCTTTTAATTTCTGCAATATAACCTTTCATGCCTCTCCCTCTAATTTAAAATATCTGTGGTCCTTATGAGTGTTGTAATGCTACTGAACATTGTATTTCTTTAATGTTGATATTGCAGTATCACAAAGCAAGCAAATCATCTTATCTTTAGCAGAAACAAGATAATATTGCAATTCCCAATCCTCATTAAAAAATTTGTTTTCTTCCTTCAGCATTCTCTTGGTCTTCTTTGGCATGATGAGCTGTTAAGCAGACAGAATTAAAAAATACTATTGAGCCGTGCAACTATTCACAAATTCCACTTCAGATAGAAACATAGTGCACCGTTGTCAAAAGCTGGTAACACACTGGCATACATGACCCTCATAAACTCTCGTCACCCAGCCTGGTGTGGTAGTGGCACCGGTTGGTGGCGGAGGGAGAACGATGTGGGGAGTTAGAACTAGATCATGAGTGTAGCAGCTGTCAGTTTAGCCCTTATGATTTACTAATTGTGCCAGTCAATCTGGGAGAAGTATTTCACTGAAACTTATTTTATTCTTTGGTATTTTAAATACATTCATTTCAAAAATAAAATAAAAATATAAAAGACAAACAAAAATGTATTAATAAAAATAAAAGGATTTGTTCTGTAAAATTTGGTTTCGATCAAAAGGCTGCACTTAAGGACCTAGAAGGCCACAGGTTCCCCATCTTTGGTAAAGATTATCCTTAAAACAAGCTGTGGGCTCAATTTGGCCAGATTTGGCCTACCAGCCACAGTTAACCAACCCCTAGTCTAGGTCAGATAGTACATTTTGTTCTCATGTCTCTTAGGTCACCTTTCTTTTCTTTTTTTCTTTTTTAACACTTTAACTCCTTTTGCTATCATTCCCAACTAAGTCACCTTTCATATGAAATATTTCCACAGCCTTTCTTTGTCTTTTGTGATGTTGATATTTTTAAAGAATACAGTTTCCCTCTCCCTTTCTTTTAATAGAAACATTCCTCATTTCATATTTGTCTGATTTTCCTTGTGGTTAGATTGAGGTTATGCATCGGCAGACGGAATACTGCAGTAGTGATGTGTCCTTTTCAGAGTGTCACACCTGGTACATGATGTCCCCTCTCCCTCATTGGTGGTGATGATTTTGTTCACTCAGTCACTGTGTTGCCCAGTTCCTCTCTTGGATAATTACTTTTTTTTCTGCCTTGCAACTAATAAACTATCTTTGAAAAGGCACCTTAAGGCAATGCAGATACCCTGCTTCTCACCAAAATTTCCCCATAGTTTAGCATTCATGGGTGGTTCTTGCTTTATGGAAGTTTTTATTGATTGTAAGCACAGTCACAGTAAAGGACTGTTTTCCTGTTGTTATACCAAGACAGCCACAAAGGAAAACTGGATACCAACTCTTTTTACTTTAAAATAATTATGGATTCATAGGAAACTGCAAAAATTATACAGAAAGGTCTCGTGTACCCTTCACCTATTTTTCCCCAGTGATAATGTCTTACATGACTGTAGTACATTATCGAAACCAGGAAATAGACATTGGCACAACCCATAGACCTTATTCAGATTTCACCAATTTTAAGGGCACTAATTTGTATATGTGTAGTTCTGTGCCATTTTATCATGTATGGATTTATATAACCACCACCACGATCAAGATACAAAACTATTCTACCACCACAAAGATCTTTCTCATACTACTTCTTTGCAGTCCAGCCCACCCTTGCCCCGAAACTATCCCTAGCCTCTGGCAACCACTAATCTGTTCTCCATCTCTGTAATTTTCAGAAGTCTACTCTGACAATATGATAGCTAGCTTCTGCTTTCTTTTGATTAATGTTTACATGGTATATCTTTCTCCATCTTTTTACTACTTTCAACCTACCTATGTCATTATGTTTGAAATGAGCGTCTTAGAGGCAACATATAGTTGTCGTGCCATTTTAGTTTCCTCTGCCAGTCTATTATAGAATTCCATTTTGATATCTCTGTAGTGTTGTTTAGTGTATCTCTTTATTTAGACTTTTTAGTGGTTGATGGAGATATTACATTATACACATATATCACAGTCTACTGGTGTTAACATTTTACCAGTTTCAGTAAAGTGTGGAAACTTTAACCTCTTTTTAAGTCTCTTTAATCTTCCCTCATTTGTAATATCTTAAATATTTCCTGCACATGCATTGAGAACCACATGGGATAATGTTATAATTTTTATTTCAACCATCAAATATAATTTAGAAAACTTGAGAGAAGAATTTATTGTGCTTACTGATATTTTTACTCTTTTGGTTGTTTGTTCTTTCTTCCTGATAAACCAAATTTCCTATAGAATATTCCCCATCTATTTGAAGAACTTCCTTTAGCCATTCTTTTAGAGCAAGTGTGATGCCAAGCACTACTTTTAGTTTTCCTTCATCTGGCAGTGTCTTGATTTCCTCTCCATTTCTGAAGGATATTTTTGCTAGGTAAAGAATGCTGAACTGACAGTTCTTTTCTTTCAAGACATCCTTGTGGATTCCCTGGTATTTGATGCAAAATCCTCTGTCATTTAATTGTTTTTCTCCTGTAGGTAAGATATTGTTTCTCTCTCACTACTTTCAGGGTTTTTTTTACTTTCCAGATACTTAGTTTTCAGAAGTTTGATTACAGTGTGTCTTGGCCTGTATTTCTTTGGCTAGGATTTCTTTGAATTTATTCTTTTGGGGGTATATTCAGCTTCCTTAATCTGTAGGTTTATGTCCTTCATAAATTTAGGGGAATTTTCAGCTATTGTCTTTTCAGATACTTTTTTCAGGCCCACGTTCTTTCTCTTCTCTTTTTGGAACTCTGATGACACAAATGTTAGATCTTTTATTATGGTCCCACAGGTACCTGAGGCTTTGTTTGTTTGTTTGTTTGTCTCACTCTGTTGTTCTAACTTCAAGTTCATCTGTCTTGTGTCTCTTCCATATTGCCATTGAGCCCATTGGTTTTGTTATTTTGGTTATTGTATTTTTCAGTTCTAAAATTTCCATTTGATTATTTTTTTTTAACTTTCTTTTGTTAAATTGTTTCAACTGTGCTTGTAATTGCTTATAGAGGCATATTTATAATGGTTGTCTTAACCTTTATCAGATAATTCCAACATATGTGTCATCTTGATGTTGGCATCTTTTGATTGTCTTTTTTCATTCAAGTTGATGTTTTCCTGTTTCTTAGTATGACAAGTGATTTTCAGTTGTATCCTGGAAGTTTTGATTATTATGTTCTGTATAAGACTCTGGATCTTACTTAATCTTCTTAATCTTCTACGTTACTTCCAGGTAGAGGGAGAAGTCCAGGCTCCCCTCTGGAAACCTTGGACTGGAAACCTGGATTTTACCTTCGGTTATCATCCAATACTGCCTTTCTTCTTTAATTGATCAAATTGTCCCAGCATTGGCCATTAGGAGCTCTTTCAGTTGGCTCCTGTGTTTCTTTAACATACTTCCATCAGTGTAGGTTTTTGTTTGTTTTGAGCACTTCCTTACTTTCTGGCACTACAAGATTCTCCAGGTTATCTTATATACAGACAGTCCTGACTTATATGATAGTTCAACTTACAATATTTTTGACTTTACAATGGTACAAAAGCAATACACATTCAGTAGAAACTATACTTTTGCAATACTGTGCAGTGGCAGGGACCCACAGCTCTCAGTCAACCACACTTTTTTCAACTTAATGTTATTTTCAACTTACAGTGGCTTTATTGGGTTATAGCCCAATCGTAAGTTGAGGAGCATCTATATTTCCTGCCCCAGACCTGTCTAGCAGGAGCCCTGGTTTCTAATGTTGGTGAATGGTATGAAAAACCAAGATCTGGGTGAAGGTATGCTTGTTGTTAGGCTATCTTTTAGGCCAACTAAAACCTGGCAGACAAAGATATATGTGTATATATATATTTGTGTATTTCTACCTGTATCCATATTAAGGTAAACGCACTGACATCTCAAGCTCTAATTCACTGCCACATGGGTCATTCTAGCCTCCTCCCCTTGTTTATCTGTAATTCCTGCTCCAACAGCAAGAAACGCGGCTCCCACTGTCAGTCATCCATTTACTTGATTGTTCAATTCCAGTACAGGTATTTCAGGATCAGAATCTCTCACCCTAGAAATACAGTGTGATGTGCAGTTCCTTTGCCTTTGGTCTTACAGATTCCCCTCATTTCCACAATGATTCAGGTCATCTCCCTTCCTCCTACACCCCCTTCAGTGAGTTTCTTTCATACATTGGTAATGAAGTTCTATTCTCTTGTCATAGTCTTCACTCCTTCCTGGGATCTCCTGACTTCTTGAATTTTTTAAAATTTGCATACATTAGGGTTCAGTATTTATGCTATAAAGTTCGATAGATTTTAACAAGTGCATAATTCATTATTATAGTATCACTTAGAATAATTTTCTGCCCTAAAAATTCCCTGTGCTTCCCCTTTTCATCCCTTCTTCCAAACACAGAACTCCTGGCAACCACTGATCATTTTACTGTGTCTACAGTTGTTCCTTTTCCAGAAAGTCATATAATCGGAATTCTACAGTATGTAGCTTTCTGACTGGCTTTTTTCACTTAGCAATATGCATTTAAGATTATTTTGTGTCTTTTCCTGACTTGATAGCTCATTTCTTTTTATTGCTTTGTATAGATGCACCACAGTTTGTTTATTCATTCATCTATTGAAGGATATCTTGGTTACTTCCAGTTTTGGGTGATTATAAACAAAGCTGCTATAAACATTCATGTGCAGGTTTTTATGGGAATATAAGTTTTCAAGTCAGTTGAGTAAATACCTAGGAACGCAATTGCTGGATCACGTGTAAGAATACTGTTAAGCTTTGCAAAGAAACTGCCAAACTGTCTTCCAAAGTGGCTGTGCCATTTTGCATTCCATCCAGCAATTACTATTCCTTTTGCAGTACATCCTTGCCAGAACTTGGTATTATCAGTTTTTTGAGGTTTAGCCATTCTAATAGATATGTAATGGTATCTCACTATTGCTTTAATTTGCAATTTCCTGATGAAAAATGATCATGAGCATCTTTTCATATGCTTATTTGCCATATGTATATCTTCTATTTTGAGGAGTCTGTTCTGATCTTTTGCCCATTTTTTAAATTGTGTTGATGTTTTCTTATTGTTGAGTTTTAAGAGTTTTGTATATATTTTGGGTACAAATCATTCATCAGATATGTGTTTTAAATATGTTTTCTCTCAGTCTGTGGCTTGACTCTTCATTCTCTTAATTGTGAATTGTGCCTTTCTCAGAGCAAACATTTTTAATTTTAATAAAGTCTAACTTACCAATTTTTTTCATGGATGCTGCTTTTAACTCATTGCCAAATTCAAGGTCACCTAGATTACCTTCTACATTATATCTTCTAGAAGTTTTATAGTTTTATGTTTAAGTCTAAGATTCATTTTGTAAGGTTTAAGATCTGTATCTAGATTTATTATTCTTGCACGTGGACATCCAGTTGTTCAAGTTCCATTTATCGAAAGTACTGTCTTTTCTCCATTAAATTGCCTTTGCGCCTTTGTCAAAGATCAGCTGACCATATTTGTATGGATCTACTTCTGGCCTTTCTATTGCATTCCATTTATCTGTGTGTGTATTCTTTCATGAATACCATGCAGTCTTTATTTCTGTACCTGTATAGTAAGTTTTGAAGTTGAGTAGTATCAGTCCTCTAACTTGTTCTTCTTTACTGTTAGGTTGGCTGTTCTAGATCTTTTGCCTTTCCATGTAAACTTTAGAATCAGTTCATCAATATCTACAAAATTGCTCTCTAGGATTTTGTTTGATTGGGATTGTGTTCAATCTACAGATCAGGTTATTACTAGGTAAAATTGACAAAATAATAATATTGAATCTTTTAATCCATGAACATGTCATATCCCTTCTTTTTTTAGATTTTCTCTGATTTTTAATCAGAGTTTGTTGTTTTCTACTTATATATCCTATACATGTTTCGTTAGATTTATACATAAGTATTTCAGAATTTTTTGATGCTCGAATATAAATGCTGTTGTGTTTTTTATTTCAAATTCCAGTTGTTCTTTGCTAGTATATAAGAAAGCAATTGACTTTTGTATATTAACCCTGTATCTTACAACCTTGCTATAATCATGTTTTAGTTCCAAGGGGTTGTGATTTTGGGGGGTTTCCTACATATATAATCATGTCACCTGCACACAAAGAGAGTTTTATTTCTTCCTTTCCAACCTGCATAACTCTTATTCCCTTTTTTTGTCTTAATTACATTATCTTAGGGCTTCAGTATGATGTTGAATAGAAATGATAAGAAAAGGAAATCCTTGCCTTGTTTCTGATCTTAGTGGGAGAACATCTAGTTTCTTACCATTAAGTATGATGATAGCTATAGGTTTTTGGTAGACATTGTTTATTAGGTTGAGAAACTTCCCCTGTATTCCTAGTTTGCTGAGAGTTTACAATCATAAACTTCGATTTTGTCAAATGATTTTTCTGTAGCTATTGATATGATCATTTGATTTTTTTTTCTTCTTTAGCCTATTGATGTCATGGATTACATTAACCGATTTTCAAATGTTGGACCAGCTTTTGATAGCTGAAGTAAATCCTAGTTGATCGTGATGTATAATTCTTTTTATACATTATTGGGTTTGATTTGCTAATATTTTATTGATTTTACATCTATGTTTATGACAGTTATTGTTCTATGGTTTTCTTTTCTTGTAATGTCTTTATCTCCTTTTGGTATAAGGGTGATGCTGGCCTCAGAATGAATTAGGAAATGTTTCCTCTACTTCTGTTTTCTAGAAGAGATTGTAGAGAATTAGTGTTATTTCTTTCTTAAATGTTTGATAGGATTCACCAATGAACTCATGTGGGACAAGGAACTAGGAAGCTGTCAGGCTTCAATCTATTCGTGTCTAAAGTGAGTCTCGTAGATAGCATGTGGCGGGACTTCATGTCTTTTTATCTACTCTACCAACCTCTCTCTCTTCTGATTGGAAAGTTTAACTCATTTATATTTAAATTAATTACTGATATAGAAGGACTTATGTCATTTTGTTATTTCATTTCTATATGCCTTATAGCCTTTTTTCCCTTATTTCCTGAATAATCATCTTAGTGTTTAGTTGATTCTTTGTAGTGAAACATTTTAATTACCCTCTCATTTCCTTTTGTGTTGTTAGCAGGGGCATTACATTTAACATCCTAAAGTTATACTCTAATTTGAATTTATACCACCTTAACATCAGTAACGTACAAAAACTCTTCTCCTTTACAGTCCTGTCCCCACATCTTTTAGTTGTTGATGTCACAAAATTACACCTTTAGACATTGCGTGGCCCAAAACATAAACTAATAATTGCTTTTTTAAATGCATTAATTTCTTAATTTAAAAAAATGTGGAATTACAAACCGGTTATAATAATAATATATTTTATAATTGCCCATGTATTTACCTTTACTGTAATTTTTATTTCTTAATACAGCTTCAAGTTACTGTCCAGTGTTCTTTTGTTTTAACCTGCAGGACTCTATTTAGCATTTCTTCCAGGGCAGATCTAGTGGTAATGAACTCCTTCAGCTTTGTTTATCTGGGAATGTCTTAATTCCTCCCTTAGGTTTGAAGAACAGTTTTGCCAGATATGGGATTCTTGGTGGAAAGGGTTTTGTTTTGTTTTGTTTTGATTTGTTTTGTTGTAAGCACTTTAAATATATCAGCCTTCCGGCTTCCAAAGTTTCTGATTAGAAATCTGCTAATGACCTTATTGAAGATCCCTTGTATGTGACAAGTTGCTTCTCTCTTTCTGCTTTCAATATTCTCTGTCTTTGACTTTCAACAGTTTGATTATAATGTGTCTTAGTGTGTGTCTTTTTGAGATCATTATACTTGGAATTTATTGAGCCTGTTGACTATTTTATTCATGTCTTTTATCAAATTTGGTAAATTTTCAGCCATTGATTTCTTCAAATATCCTTTCTGCTGCCTTCTGTCTCTCTCTTCTTCTGGGATGGCCACATGCAAATGTTGGTCCACTTCATGGTGTCCCACGGGTCTCTTAGCCTCTGTTCATTCTTTTTCCTTTCTGTTCCTCAGACTCAGTCATTTCCATTATCCTACCTTCAAGTTCACTGATTCTTTGCCTGTGCAAATCTGCCTTTGAATCCCTTTAATGAATTTTTTATTAGAGTTATTATATTTTTTAGCTCCAGAATTTTTTTTTTTTTTTAGGTTTTCTGTGTCTATTGATATTTCTGTTTTGTTCATATATCCTTTTCTTGGCTCTTCCCATGTGTTTCTTTAGTTCTTACAACAACTTTAATTGAGTTATTTTGAAATCTTTGTTTAGTAGATCTGCCATCTGGTCTAAGAGTCAGTTTCTTTTGGATTTGTATTTTTCTTTTGAATGGGCCATACTTTCCTGATCCTTTGTATGTGCTGTGAGTTTATTGTTCAAAACTGGACACGTCTATCTAATAATTGCAGTAACTCCGGAAATCAGATTCTTTACCTTTCCTAGTGTTTGCTGGAGGGTTTTGTTTTGTTTGGTTTGGTTTTTTTCATTGTTGAAGACTATCTCTGTGCCAAGGATCAGCCTGAGGTATGAAGTTAAGGTCTTTTTAGGCCTTTTTAAAACCTGCATTTTTCCCTTTACATGCATGGTGATTTTCTAATTTCCCCCATATATGTGGTTGCTTTTTTATATCCTAGACTTCAATGTATGTCTCCCAAAAGGAGGGAAAGAGAAAAATGAAAGGTGGATGTAGGGGGAAGCACTGGCCCTTGAAATCCCCTGGGAGTCACTTCTTTAGCCTGCGGGCAGAGAGGGGAGTTTGCAACAACAGTGGCTGGCTGCCTCCATGTCTACACTTCCACGATTAGAACACACATCCTTAATGTTTTGAAGGCAGTGTTCTTATTGCCTGTACAGGCTCCCGCAAGTTGCGTGAAAGCTGCTCCAGGAACGTGAACACAACTGCCTGCCAAGGGATGAGGTGTAGGGACCTGGTAGGCACTTTGGAGCTAAGAGCTGAAATTCACCAAAATTAACTGCACTTCACTGTCAAGTTTCCCCTGAATGTTGCAAGCCTTCAATAGACTCCAGAGTTCCAAAATAGCTACATCAAATAAATTCTGTGGGTATAATTTTTGTCTGGGTGGGGAGAAGTATTTCTGGTGCTTTCTACTCCACCATCTTTCCAGAATCCTCTACTCTTATATTTTTAAAATTTATGCTTAGTTGAATTCTGAAGTTAATCAACTTCGCTATGCTCCTTCAACACAATGCAAGGACTTTCCTGTGCTCTCTCCTATAATTAATACTGTTAGGGGTGCTCCACCATGGGCTGAGAAAGAATTCTTGACTCAAAGATTAAGGTAGATTTTGAAGCAAGAAGTTTATTTTACTTTCCAAGGGAGAAAGGGCACAATATGGAAGGAAGAAAGAAAGCTGGCACCAACCATGAGTGGCTTGGACCTTTACTGGGGTTCTAGAGAGCAGAGCAGCAGTTGTTGGAAAATGATAATGAAAAGTGGCTGTTTTCCAGAGCATTTGCTGATGTGAAATAATAGAAGATGGTTGTTCTCCAGAGAAGTTGTTTTCTGTTGGGCTGGTTTTATCTGACTTCTCAGAATGCAGTCTTGCAGATGCTGAGGGGCTACATGTCCTTTTCTGTTTGCTCAGTATTCTTCCAGTTCTCTAAAACAAGCTGTTAAAAAAAAAAAGTTAAGCCACAGGTGGTCAAGGAAGAAGCAAGCAATGGGGGGCCAGCACACCGTTATGTGCAGTGATGTTTTTTGTGTTAGATGATTTACTAGCAATGCCATCCTTTCAGATACTTGTTTAGGTGTATCCATATAAATACCACTTTCTTGGTTCACCTTTGTTTCTTGCATCCTAGTTGTTCTTGCTGGAAACAGTTTCCTTCTCACTAAACTGAATGATAAGCTTAGTCTTTTTTCTCCTCTCCAAAACATATTTATTTCACTTTCAGTCTTGAATGATAGATCATCAGAGTAGAAGACTCCAAATTGAGGTATTTCCTCTTAGCACTTTGAAGATACTGCTCTGTTGCCTTCTAGCATAATTTTTTCATTATCTTCTAGCATCTTTCATCACTGATGAAATGTCTGGTATCTTTCCATCGTTTTGGAGTCTGCTGATAAACTCAGCAACCAGTAGCATTTATTAAGGTTACTTGTGGGAAGCATTGATCATGAATTAACTCATTTAATCCTTACAAAAACCTTTTGAATTGTAGATACTATTTTTCCCCATATTCCAAAGGAAGAAACTGAGGCTAAAAGACTAAAAGTCTTATCCGAGGGCAAATAGGGCACAGCTAGAATTCAATCCCAAATGTTTCAAATGCAAAGCCTACTTTGAACAACTACATTGCACAGAGAGGTAGGGAAAGAGAAGTGTCCTTTGGGAACAGCATGTAGATTCTCCTGTCTCAGTTCACTCGTGGCAATCTCCTTGGTCTCCAAGGTCATCAGTGCAGAGTTCTGCCAGATTTAGGACCCTGTATTTGATTAGGCACTGGTCACAGAGGCCCTCTTCCTGGGTATATAGACTTGTAATCCATAAAGGAAGATAAAGAAGAGCTGTCCCCTCCCCACACCCTCTCATCTTGGAATAAGAGGGAAATTGTGTCTCCGTTTAGGTTTGTGCAGTGTTCTCTTAACAAAACCTACTGACTGAATGTTTTTCCTCTTGTGGTACATGTGGAACTCACCCTTTTCAGAGGCCTGATTGTTCCCAGCAGCACTTGCTTTTAGAGAAATAGCAGAGAAAATTGGCACTTTGGTAACACTGCTCAGAGGATTTAGCTCCACTCCAACAAAATTGGAGATTAAGATTGAAACTTCAGAAAATGAGTTTGCAGGTAAAATTTTTTTTAATTGCACTTGGATATATCTAGAATTTAATCTTATTATTGTAGTTTTATCTCTCAAAAATGGTTCCACTGGCAGCTGTTGCCAGGTACATGCTACTTATCACCAGTAAACCCAGAAGAGGGCAGCGGCACTGCTTGGCGTTCCACCATTGCAGGCTGCCAGGTGCACTCTGAAGTCTGGCTGTGTGATCCCTGACTCCTCTTGCCCAGAGAACAAACAACATAGTCGTGGCTACTACAGGCAAGAACAAAATTTATAAATCTGGGAATTTCAAAGGTATCACTACTGTAGCACTCTTTTTTTTAATTTCAAAAATGACTTCCCAGTATTCCAAAATTACTTCTCCCTGGAATGATCCCTGGACTTCCTCTACTCCTACCCTATTAAGTTTGTGCTTTTGAGTTATGAGAAGGTCTGGCAGCCCCTCCTCCTTTAGCCAGTACTTCCCCAACTGTTTGGTTTGTAATTATGACTGTGTGTTTGGAAGACCCATCTAGAAAATAAGAATAGACACTAAGATCATGTAAAAGCTCTTAAGAGTACAAAAATGAAAATAATATGTATGATTCTTTTTATTAGTGCTCTTTTTTATTTTGGTATTATTCTATTTTCTCCATTATGCATGCACTTTGAAATATGGTTGCGCAGTAGAGGATTAATTTTACCCAAAGAAAGGGCCGACCTTTGCTCTCAGCTTCAGGGATGTTATCTCTAAGCTCTTATAATGTCCTGCCTGGTAAGAGTATCTTTGTTTATCTGTAGGCCTTGGGCCACACCAGCCAGTCTGTGCCAACCATATGATTTAGGGTAGGGAGTTTGGGCCCCACAGTATTGACTCAGCCTCTAGAGGGGCTGGAGACTAAGGTCAGACACCTAGCAGTCAGGCACATCTAGGCGACTAAGCCCCAATAAAAACTTTAGAAGCCAAGGCTTGGGTGAGGTCAGGTTGGCAGCACTCCATGCATATTGTCACACATTACGACCCCACTGGGATAGGACAGCCGGAAGCTCCAAGCATGGAACTCTCCTAGGCTCCGTCCCATGTGCCTCTTCCCTTCTCTGCTTTTAGTCTGTGTCCTTATCCTGTGATAAACCATACTGTACCAGCTTTCAGAGAGTTCGGTGGGTCCTACTAGTGAACTGTCAAATCTGAAAGGTTATCTTGGGGACCCCTGAACATTGCACTGGTATATCTGTTTTCAAATCCTAGTTTTACCATTTCTCATTTTCCTTATCTGCAATAAAGGATTAGCTCTGTTTTATGGGACAATTGAGTTGGCTGAATGAAGTATATAAAACATCTAGAATCAATAATGCGTTGCCTATAGCAGGCTCTTAATAAAGGCTTTTTCCTAAGGATGCCAAACATTTGATTTTTAAATAAAGAATAGTATAGTATCACATGGAGGGATTATTCATACAAAATACCTCCAATGTTGATATTAATGAATAGCTCTAGATTTGCTCTTTTTTCAGCTCATATATAGGATTTTTTCTTATTTTAACTCCTAGATGTGTAGAAATATGAGGCCTTTGAATGATTAGAACTTTTTCGGTGACTGTACAATATTTATAATTTAAAAGTTGGAACAACCTTCAGCACAGCATGGTTGAGACAGGATGGGGGCAGGCCCAATGACAAGAATTTTTGTTTGTGACATTTTGAGCTTGAGGTAGTTGTCGATCACCTTATCTAGATGCGTCTACGTGGAAGTTACGACTGAAACTAACTCAGTCTTAATCTACAAAAAATGAAGCAAGCTGCTTGCCTACCTATCAGGAACCAGTTAAGGTAATGGAAGGAATATCTTTCAATATTGCAGTTTTATTTTTTAAATTATTATTTTGTCAGAAGGGATGGAATCTGTGTAAATAAAACCTAACCATTCAAAGGCAGAGCAGACCGACTTTAGAGGTCTCCATAAGCAGCTTTTGGCTCCCCCGCATTTGCCTTGGGACAGTGGTAAGGTCTCTCTTCAGTTGTGCTTAAGTAGAGAAATAATTAATGGCCAGCTTGCCTCTCCTCAGTGTGCTCGTTGTTTAGATTTTATCCTGAGACAAGTTGAAGTACCCTAAGAATATGAATACACAGATTATTTTCTGTAACTTTTAGATCAGTTAAACAATGGGGCTTAACTTATAAATATTGTACATAGATAAGTCCAGGGGTTTAAAATAAAAAAGGTCTCTTTGCCCTCTCTCCCAGAGGTACTTGAAAGACATGGCTATTGTTAGTTCTGTCTTTTCCAGGTTGAAAGCTAACAGATACCATAGGGTAGTGTAGTGACCATGGGCTCTGTAATCCCCTCAGATTGAATCTTGGCCCTTCTGCTTACCGAGGATACGACCTTCAGCACATGTGTTACTTAGCTCCTTTGGCTTTGGCTCTCATTTTGAAAATGGGGATCTAACCGAGTAACATGTTTGTTAAGTGGATTGCACGAAATAGAGAACCAGACATAGTGCCTAGTTCACAGCAGCACACTCACGAGAATTCATCACTACCATTTGCACACGAGTCACCTCCTTGCCTCCGTCCTACATTTTTTGGCTTAGGTGTTAATAAGATGTCTTTTACTTTTACTGGATGGATACAGTCACTACTCTTTTAAACGTTACTTTTAGTTTTGTCAACACTTTACATGGACAGTTTAGCGAGGCAAAGTTTATTACAAAACAGCAGTTCCTTGTACCCTCCTCAAACACAAATGTACCTCCATTTTCCCCTGTCAAGTGATAACCACTTTAAAATTTTCTAGGTGATTCTTTTGGTATTTATCGCTATATTGCTAAATAACATACTTACATTGCTGCTGTTCTTTTTTTCCATGTTAATAGTTTGCTCATTGTCTCTTCACTGTGTGCTATGGAATATGAGGATCGAGATATGTCCTACCTATTCCCTCAACACCTTTGCCCATTCCCCGCCCTCCCAACATACCCCTGCCAGAATTTTACCTACTGTTCTTTCTGGCATTAATATGGCCATGTGAGCACTGTTCACCACTGAGCCATGCAATCTCCTATGATTGCTGTCTGTTTCCGGCATAACCTTTTGGTTTCCTTGAAGTTAATAATTATTTTATTTTTTCTGTGTCCAGCTTTCTATGTTCTTTAGCTAATTCAACACTCAAACTTTCCACCATCGTCTATATTGCCTCTCACACTTTCAAATGTGTTGGATTTTCTATCAGATTCATCTTTTTAAAAAAAAGTCTGTCCAGAGGCACTTTCTGACCCACACACCTTGGACAGTTCACTCTCTCCTGGCTCACAGTTGTTATCCAGGGCTCTCTAGCTCTCTCCTGGGAGAGACACCTTGTGTCTGGGATCTCACGTTTCTTTCTTATTTACTCCCTCATTCACGGGAAACACAAGCTCCAGTAGATTCCTTAGAAAAGGGTATGTGACAGGTACAGTTTATTGAGACTTTAAATATCTAAAAATGTTTTTATTCTCCCTACACATTTAGTTGATGGTTTTACTGGATATAGAATTCTAGGTTGGAAACTATTCTCCCTGTGAGGTTGGAACCACTATTTTTCAGCTTTCAGTGCAGTTGTTGAGAACTCTGAAGGCATTCTGATTCTTGATCCTTTGTATTAATATATGACCACGTTTTCTTGTTAGATTTTCTCTTTGTCTCCATTGTTTTGAAATTTCACTGTTATGTGCCTCAGACAATGTGTCTATTTTGATCCATTATAGACACCTTTATCCTGGAAACATGACATTCACTTGTTAAAATTTTTCTAAAATTATTTCATTGAAGATTTCCCCCTTCCATTTTTTCTTTTTTCTTTCTAGAACTCCTTAGAAAGAAAATTTTTAAAATCGAGTCTCTTAGACTAGTCCTGTAATTTTTTTTATCTTTTCTTTCCTATTTTCTATTTTTGTGTCTTTTTTTACTGTACATTCTAGGTTCTTAATTTTGTTTTCTTAGATTTCTCATGAATTCTTCATTTATGTTCCCGTGTTTTTAAAATCTAAGGGGTCTCACTCTGTCGCCCAGGCTAGAGTGCAGTAGCATCATCATAGCTCACTGCAACTTCAAACTCCTGTGTTCAAGAGATCCTCCTCCCTGAGCCTTCCAAGTAGCTGGGACTACAGGTGCATGCTACCACGCCTGGCTACTTTTTCTATTTTTTGTAGAAATGGGGTCTTGCTCTTGCTCAGGCTGGTCTCAAACTCCTGGCCTCAAGCAATCCTCCTGCCTCAGTCTCCCAAAGTGCTAGGATTACAGGCATGAGCCACCATGCCTGAACTCTTTTAAATTTTTTTTTGAATGTTCCTTTTTATAGCATGTTTTTTAAATGAACACAGTATCTTCTCTCATTTCTCTGAGGATATCAATAATAGTTGTTTTAGTTTGGTTGTTTTTTTTTTTATGTGTTTGTTTTTGTCATTTTTCTCCCTGAATAGGCTTAGTTTATTCTGTTATTCTTTTTTGTTGTTATTTTTTTATCTCTCTTTCATGTTAGAAGTTTTTCTCAGATGCCTGGTGGTCATGGGCTATCTGCTCGTATTTGAGAGTGGGAGACCATAGGCATGTTGGGAGTTCTAAAGGTGTGAGCTTGACTTTATCTTGGAGTGATCTAGCTGGGTCATTACCTTAGGGAGCCCCAAACTCAGTGTCTCTCAGTCTGTCCTCTGGGGCTGATCAGAAGGGTCTTTTATTTTCCACAGCTTGTACAGCCATTGGTGGCTTGGAAGAAGGAAGGGGAATATTTTCAGTTTGGTAGCCCCTTCCTCAGCTCTGTCCACTATCCCATAGACCAGCAGGCCCCAACCTTTCAGGCACCAGGGACTGGCTTCATGGAAGACAATCCTTCCATGGGGGTGGGAGACGAGGTGTGGGGAACGGGGCACAGGGGTCAGGGGGCTGGTCCGCAGACGACCCAAGTGCACCACATTCATGTGCAGTAGTCAAACCTCTGCCAGTGACAGTCTGCACCTGCAGCCGCTCCCCAGCGCCAGCACCACCTCCCCAGCTCCTCCCCAGATCAGCAGGCACCAGACTCTCACAAGGAGACACAACCTAGATCCCTCCTGTGCTCGGTCTACAGTAAGGTTCGTGCTTCTATGAGAATCTAATGCCTGAGGCTGGTCTGTCAGGAGGTGGAGCTCAGGCAGTGGAGGGGAAGCCGTGGCAAACACAGATGGAGCCTCGCTGGCCTGCCCGCCGCCCACTTCCTGCCACGCGGCCGGACCCCCAGCGGGGCACAGACCTACACTGGTCTGCGGGCCGGGCTTGGGGACTGCAGCCTTAGACCACAGATCCTCCCTTACATTGTCTTCTGAGAATAAACGTCCAGTCTTCTGTTGGGCTGTGAGGTGGGCAGGTGCCCAGCTGTGTATGTGCACGGGATCAAGAACTTGAGATTCCAACCATTTCTTAACAGAATGTGAACCTGCCTTTGGATTTTTTGGGGGGAGTAGGTTTGGTGCCTCCTCAGTCCCCACTTTTGGGGGCGACCAGAGCAACCAGTTTTGAGCCTTTGAGGAATTCCGAAGCATAAATTGGGATGAATCCTGGATTTCTCTGTTTGCTAGCTCAGGATTCAGTTCTCTTGGATCCACTAAACCACTTTGCTTATCTGTCATCTTTTCAGCTTTAAAACTTTGATGCTGTTTTCTCCTCTCCTGATCTCTTTATTTTTATATTATGTATCTTTTAAAAATGCTCTCACTGTCATTTTAGTGGGGTTGCAAGACGAAGTAAAAGTAAATGCATGTGTTTAATCTGCCATCCTTTTTTTTTTTTTTTTTTTTAAAGATAGAGTGTCTCGCTCTGTCTCCCAGACTGGAGAATTGAATTCTCCAGTGGTGTAGTCACAGCTCACTGCAGCCTCCATTTCCTGGGCTCAAGCTATCCTCCTGGCTCAGCCTCCCAAGTAGCTAGGCCTACAGGCATGTGCCACCACACCTGGCTAGTTTTTTAAATTTATTTTTTATTTTTCATGGAGATGAGGTCTCGCTATGCTGCCCAGGTTAGTCTCGAACTCCTGGCCTCAAGCAATCCTCCCAAGTTGGCCTCCCAAAATGCTGGGATTACAAGCATGAGCCACCATGCCCAGCCAGCATCTTTTAAAACATTTACAATAATAAAGAACCTGTGTTGTCATTATTCTGTTTAGTGAAATTTTGCCTGCGTGGAATATGAGAACATAATGAGAAGGCCCTTTACACAGCAGTTGATTGTTCCAGAGAGAGGGGGCACATACTGGCTCATCTGGCCAACAAGGCCATAGAGCCTTAGCCGCCTGGCTTTATTTAGTCAGGGCTGTACCTTATTGGGCTTATGGTGTGTTTTTGAGATCATCTTTGACCTTTGAGTTTATTTGTAACTCCGTAGATTTATTTCTTCCCTTACTATTGGATTGGAAGAATTCTTGAAACAGGGTGACCTCATGTCTCAGGGTACTTAACCTCAGATTTTATGATTTGGGGTTTCATTCCTCTGTTGATGCAGCTGTCTTTCAGCACTATTTGTGTGTCAGTCATACCAAATTTTGCTCTTTTAGCTTCTGCCTTTTGAATGAAACAGTTTGACTTTTTCTGAGCCATTATTATTCAGTGTGATTAGTCTCAGATGCTGAGAGGGGTGTATGTCAGTTTTGTCTTTTGGGTCTGGTGGCTCAACGTTAATTTCAGAGTAACTTACTGTTATGGATGGGGCATTTGTGTCCCCCCTAAATTCATATGTTGAGGTCCTATCCCCCAGTGTGGTTGTATCTGGAGATGGGGTATCTAAGGAAGTATTTAGGTTAAATGAGGGCATCAGGGTGGGGCTCTGATCTGGTAGGGTTAGTGTTTTTATAAGCAGAGACGTCAGAGCGCTCACCCACTAGCTAACTTCCCACGTGCACACCAACAAAAGGTCATGTGGGACATAGCAAGAAGCCGACCGTCTGCAAGCCAGGAAGAGAGCCCTCACCAAAAACTGAATTGGCCACAACTTTGATCTTGGATTCTAGACTCCAGAACTGTGAGAAAATAAATTTCTATTGTCTAAGGCACTCGGTCTGTGGTATTTCATTATGGCAGCTGAGCTAATACTCCTGCTTTCTGCCATATCTACATCTTTGGTCTTCCAGCTCATTTTCTTAGACGTTAGGAATCAGAGTGGTTGGTTGTCAGACTTCAGCTTATACTTGCCATTTCTGTGCATCTACTTTCTTCTGTTTTAAACCGGAGTAGAGTTTTAGAGTCAGAAGAGATCAGGTCTTCTAGTGTGGAGGTTTTTTATTGGCATTAGGAGTTAGGAGATCAACTTGATGGGTTGCACCAGCAGTGTGCTTAAACGAAATGCCTTGCGTATAGTTTTGCGAAGTTATGTTTCCAGTGTTTCCAGCACACACGTGTGTGTGTGTGTTGTGTGTGTACCAGATTGAGGTATAAAATGTATTTCTTACTGTAGGTTGTGGTTAAAAAAAAAAAATCAAGTCTATTGCTCTGGTCCACACTAATCCTTTAGTCGCTCTTAGAATATCATGACAAATCATTACTGGTAGAGTTCAAGGGAGAAGGAACATCAGGATTATGGACCAGAGGGGTCAAACTTCAGACTTAGAGATCTAGACCCCAAAAAGGGGGAAAAATAGGGAAGAAGAGAATATAGTCACCTCTTTCTCTCAGTAAGCAAAGCAGGGAGCCCCAAGAAGACCATCCTACAGGGCCACGCTTAGGGGTGGTGATTTGTCACATCTTTCTCTGTACCCCCGAGGTGTATAACCTCACTTGCTGTACATGCCATGTTGTATTATAATTATTTGTTTAATGTCTGTGACTGGGCCAGGTTCATAATTGGCACTCCATAAATGTTGATTGGAGGAAGGAATAAATGGCATCAGTATTGGCCTCATTTTAATGACATACATGTTAATTCCATGTCTATCCCTGCGCTAGTTAGGAAGTCACCCTGTCCTGTCAAGTGCATCATGCCGTCTGTCATGAACGCACTGTGAAACAGTCCGTTCTCGTCCACGGAGCCAGTAGCAGCAAGTTCTCATCATGTCTCAAGATGTCAGCAGAACAGGTGGAATTTTAATTCATCATATGGTCTTATAGCTTTGTTAAGAGGTAGGAAAGAAGGGGCTAGGCCCTTGCGTGTCCTAAGAGACAGCGTAAGTTGTTAAGTCCGATCTGTTCAGAAAGCCAGCAGTCTAGTGGGGGTGGAGTGAGAGGTGCCTGGAGAGGCCATCACAGTGTGCTGCTGTTGGGCAAGTTCAGGTGCATCGAGTCCTGTGGAGGGGAAGTGTCACAGTCTAAAGGGATTCGGGAAGACTTCGCAGAGCAAAGGACACAGGAGGAGACCTGCCTAAGGCATAAGCTGTTGTTCGTTAGACAGAGGGAGCAGCATGGGAGTCGCATGAGTGGGGGACAGCTCAGGAAGAGTCCGGTGTAGATTCTACACTTAGAGTCTCTGTCCTAGACAAGGGGAGTCTCTGCTGCTGCAGGTGTAATCTCAGGCAGTCTGTAGAAGTCAGAAGATCAATCAGTTGAAAGACTGTCACCGAGTCCCTGAGTGAGGGCCTGCGTTAGGGCTGTGCGGGCCACTGGTGGCAGAAGCGCAGCTCGGGAAGCACCAGCGGGGTCTGGCCATCTTTTGGATACAGGGGGCCAGGGCAAGGGAGGTCACCTTTGACTCTGCAATTTTGAGGTTCAACACCTGAGAATGACAGTGATTTCTTCCACAGTAATAGGGGACAATTCAGGGACAGTCAATCTCGGCAGGGAAGATAGAAAGAAAGAAATTTTATATCTTGGGTTGTAGAGTTCATACAGCCCTTGAGGCACCATTTCAAAGAATGGTCTAATTAGAAGAAAACTCATAATTCATAGATAGACTAATTAAACTTTTCCATTTATGTGGCATTTCCCCCCTTAGAGACCTCTTAGCTGTTGGGTAAAAAATCAGACATCATTTAAATTCAGCACATTATAATATTCTAAATCCAGGAGCCTATGTATTTTCAATATTTTTTTCAGCTAGAACAGGAAATTGTTATTTAACTTGGTTCATAGAGATAATCAGGGGTTTTTTTTTAAACATAGTGGCATGACAGAAATACTTGTCTGTTTATAAGTCAACTGTCAACGTATTAGTTAATACCTTTACGCAAACACATGCCAAATGGATGCTGTAAAGGCCTCCTCAGTTCAATTACCATTTCCTTTAGTGCCTCCTCAGCTTCCCTTCTGTTTTCTTCATTCCAGGTCATTATTCCACAGTGACTCTTGAGAAACAATTTTCTTAAGAGTGCAAATTGGATTATTCTCTTTTATTGAATCGAAATTCTTAACGAGGCTTTCCGCTAATGAGATACTGCATCCATGTTAGGCTAAAAAGGTTAGTTTGAGTCATTTAGTTAGCAGTTCAGAATTAGAAGTCATTGATTAAATCCTGACTAATAACTCAAGCAAAGTTTAGTAATGAAAGGGATTCCACCAGGTGCTGCTAACATAACTATAAAAATTCGTAACAGATAAAAAGCATCAACAGCAGAAATTAGAATTAGCCTGACCATTAACACACGGTCACATCAGAACACCTAGCCCTCTGTCGGTGGTGTTGCGCAAAATAAACCTGACTGGTCTCCCAGGTTCAGCAGGGCGGCAGTCGCAAGGGCAAACGAGCTTCCGTTGACAGTGGTACATATGGCTTTGATAGGAAACTGTATCTGGAACATGAAAGAGTTTTCTGTAACATGATAGGGAGAAAAGATCAGGCTAATCTGTGATTTTTTAAAAAATAGTTATTTTATATTTTTTTCTATGGATGTTTTTGCCTCTGATTTGACAGCTTCTTTTCTTTCCAGTTTAAGATCGATGGAGAATGGTGGACGTGGATTGATTACAACCGCTTCCAGGAGCTTGTCCAGGAGTACGAAGATAGCGGTGGATCAAAAACTTTTAGCGCAAAGGATTACATGGCCAAAACTCCTCACTGGGCCTTATTTGGTGCCAATGAAAGAGGCTTTGATCCCAAGGACACAAGATATCAGAGAAAGAACAGATCAAAGGATATTTCTGGATGTTGAGATTATCTGTCTTCAGGATACTAAAGGACAAAAACCGGATGGCCTCAGAAGGTTCTTGGACTCTGCTGCAGTTCTTCCAAGGACAAATTATACAAATTATATTTCACATAAAGGAGACTGTAAGGCAAAACACGGGGACACAGAGACGACATCCACACTCGGAATGCTTGGGACGCAGCCCCAACGCTTCGTTCCAGAGCTCAGTCCCTCTCCTGCCCTTCCTTCTGAGAGGAGAATTGTTTCTGTGGGGGAAGTAAAACGATCGTTATGAGAATACGACTGATAGTTTTGTACTGCAGCTAGTAAGGCTTGCTAGAATGCCGTTCATGAGAGTGTCATACAAGGAATAGACACCCAGGCCTCGTGGCCTTTCTGGGCCCTTGGTTTTCGATGGAGTAGCCACCTAGCATTGAACTGTACTGCCCTGAGCTCAGTGTGTCTGCTCCCACTAAGGTTAAGAACTTGATCCCTTTCTTATATCTTAAGATAACACCTCCTGAAAATAATTTAAGTTGTCACAATTCTCAATTATTTTTAAATACTGCATTAGGTTACTTTAGATTTTTGCTTATTACCAACCGTTTATGAAATCACGTTGGATCTATTTAATAAAACTGCACTAGATCTTGCCCCATTCCCATACAGATTACCCCAGAAGGTAACGTGTGAGCTGGATCTGAGTAAACGCTCTGTTCCGTAAGAGGAATGGCTGCATGATGGCAGTGAGTAAGGTAGTCTCACAAACACACTTTGGAACAAGAAGTGTCATTTGCTTTTTGTTTAGAAGGTCGTGTTTGGGCCTCTTATTACTACCCAGACAGCAGGTCCCCATCTTCTTTCACTCCTGTAGGCCTTGCTGCTTTATACAATCTCTTCTTTAAGGTGCAAGTTTTTTCAAATTGAAAATATCATAAATCCTCATTTTTTTTCAAGTTGTCCAAGTTATTTTAAAATACTTTTGTCTAAAAATTTGAATGAATAAATTAGTCTTTTGTAAGACTGGGAGCACAAATTTTCTTCTAAGTGCTTATTTTAAAGGTGGCTGTAGTCTGATAGTTCTAAGCCCTATCAGACCCACTTCTCCTTACGTATCAGCTATTTTGTAACACCCTCTACTCTATGCTGCAGTAAAATTCATAGACAATGTAATCTACCTACCTATTTAGCTGAAAAGTGGACACCATATTTATTTCTAAGTGGTAGAATCAAAACACTTCTGTTGTTAAATGCGTTGGTGAATACAGGAAAAACCGACTGTTTTTCTCTCTGTACTCACACCGCTCTCAGTACTTCACTTCTAATACCGGACGTGTGGGGCTTTTCCCCACACAGACCAGCTCTCCGACACCAGCTGGGTGTCCTACAGTTCAGTTCAGTTCTCACACTAACATGAGTTCCTGCAGACCCCACAGGTGAGGGGCTTGGTCCCACAAGACTGCCTTTTACTTCACACACCAGCTGCAGGTTGTAGGTCCCCAGCTTACCACAGCTTCTGTCTGACTCGGCTTTAAATCAGAGGTTCTCATGACCTCGTTCTGGGTTTGATCATTTGCTAGAGTGGCTCACAGAACCCAGGCAAACAGTTTACTTACTGTTGCTGATTTACTGCAAAGGATATTTTAAAGGATACAGCTGAGCACCCAGATGAAGCGATACATAGGGCAAGGTCTAGAAGGGTCCTGAATGCAGGAGCCTCTGTCTCCGTAGAGTTGGGTGTGCCATCCTCCGAGCACACTGATACATTCACCAACCTGGAATCGCTCCAACCCTCATAGTTGAGGGGTTTTTACAGAACCTTCATCACGTAGGCACAGTAGGTGTCCAGCCTCTCTCTGCCCTTCCCAGAAGCTGGGGGTGGGAACTGCAAGCTCCAAGCTTCCACTCATGGCTTGGTCATTCTGGTGACCGGCCCCCATCCCAGAGCCCACCAAGAACAAGCCCACCTTGATAGAATAAAAGATGCTCCCATCACCCAGGAAATCCCAAGGAATTAGGAACTTTGTGTCCAGAACCAGGTCAAAGACCAAATATAGAATAAAAGATACACATAGCACCCCTGTCACTCAGATTGCTCCAAGGGTCTTAGGAGCTCTATGCCAGGCACTGGGGACAAAGACCAAATATATGTTTTTTATTATGTCACAGATGGAATAGTGACGGAGTTTCATAGAAATCCTATCTTCTCTCTTGAATCCACCACGTCATCAAGCTTCTGTTCAGTGTCCTGTTCTGTTGACTTAGGAGACAGACAGAGACAGGTGGTCTAGGTCAATGAGGCAGGATCTCACTGAGATTCATATGTGTTACTGGTCACTGAAAAGAAATGGAAAAACACCTTTAAGTAGGATGCAGTGTTAAAAAGCAAGAGCCCATGCTAAGGAGCCCACGGTCGGGCCCCACGTAGGACAGTTGACCAAGCATCCGGTTGTTGGAAAGCACCTCCGGGGCCAC
>RJWJ010023663.1:10000-25581 GCA_004363605.1 Indri indri | reverse complement strand
AAATGTTTATTAATTACAAAAGAGAAAAGAGTAACTCTACAATGGAGAAGTCGGGCAGATACCACTTTAATCAAGTGATCAAAGTGAAGATTCTAAGTAAGGAGATACACCAAAATCATGTGCCACTTGATAGAATGTCAGAAAAACGGGGCATCACTTTTGTACTATGCTTGGCAAAGACGCATAACCTGAAACGAATCTTGAAACAGACAAATCAAAATTAAGGGGCATTTATAAAATAACTGGCCTGTAATCTTCTAATGAGTCAAAGTCATAAAAATCAAATACAGACTGAAGAACTGTTCAACACTGGAGCTGACTAAAGAAACATAAAAACTAAATGCAAAGTGTGATTTTGAACTGGATCCTTTTGCTAGAGCAGACGTTACTAGGCCAAGTGATTACTCTTGAAAGGAGGCTGAGTATTAGGTGGTGCTAATCATGTATCATTGCCAATTTCAGGATTTTGATGGTGCTGTGGTAATGCATAAAAATTTCTTGTTTATAACAAATACACAATGAAATATTTGCAGGTGATGGGGCATTAGGTTGGTAACTTACTGTCTAACAGTTCGGGGGAAAAAAGCATTTGTGCTATACTTATAATTTTTCCGTAAGTTTGTGACTATGACCATATTTTCCCAGATTCTCTGTTAGAACTGAAAATGATGGTAGGAAAAATAGCCATTCATTCAACATGTTTTGCTGAGTATTTATAATTTATTAGAAATGGACAGACATCCACAAATAAAAATACAATAACCATTGCTTGAGTAGGTCACCTCAAAAGGTATGGTAGTACAGAAGGAGGAAGAAGTTATTCCTGATGGGTACCATTAAAAAGATGCTACGGAGGCACACTGAGAAAGATTTTATTAAGTGGGAATGGGAGTAACAGCATTTCAGAAGAGGAAAAAGGAGCAAAAACTCAGAGGTTTGGGTAGTATTAAAGAGTACAGTTTGGCTTAAGTATGGAGTTTATTTAGGAAGAAGAGGAAAGTTAGTTTTAAAAGGAAATATATGGAATCTTCAATGCCAGATTCTGAGGTCTGAATTTCACTTTTTAGATAAAGGGGAAAATGTGAATTTTTATGGGTAAGAGAACCTCATACCAGAATATTTTGTATGAATTTAAGAAGTCACTGAGATTAGTGAAAGAAGTTATTTCTAGTGTTACTAGATATGACAAAGAAATGCAGTACAGATTTGGAGAGCAGGATTAAAATTTTCCTTGAAGACCAAGCAGTATTTGCCTTTCTGTGTCTTGTTTTTTCACTTAACATAATGTCCTCTAGGTTCATCCATGTTGTTGCAAATAACAGGAGTTCATTCTTTTTTATGAGTGAATAGTATTCCATCGTGTGTGTGTGTACATATATATACACACACATACATATATACATACACACACACACACACACACACACACACACACACACTACATTTTCTTTATCCATTCATCCATCGATGGACACTTAGGTTGATTCCATATCTTGGCTGTTGTGAATAGTGCCACAGTAAAAACGGGAGTGCATATCGCTCTTTGACATAACTGACTTCATTTCCTTTGGATATATACTCAGTAATGGGATTACTGGATCATGTGGTAGTTCTATTTTTAATTTTTTGAGGAACCTTCATACTGTATTCTATAATGGCATTACTGATGTACATTCATATGTGGAATCTTCAAAAGTTGATCTCACAGAAGTAGAGAGTAGAATGGTGACTACCAGGGGCTAGGGGTTTGGGGGGTTTGGGGAAGATATTGGTCAAAGGATATAAAATTTCAATTAGCCAGTAGAAATAAGTTCAAGAAATCTATTGTACAACATGATGACTATCGTTAATATATTGTATTTTTGAAAAATGCTAAGAGAGTAGATGTAAAGTGTTTTTACCACAAAAATGATTTCAATATGAGGTAATATATATGTTAATTAGCTAGATTTATTCATTCCACAATGTATACATACTTCAAAATATCATGATGTACAGAGTAAATTCATACAATTTTATCTGTCAATGTAAAAAAAATTCCTTGAAGAAAATATAATTATATTATTGATAACCTGAAGATAACTATGAACTCCTTCATCATGACTAAATAAAAATTATATACTAAAATACCAAGTACTAAAATTATAGTTTTTCTACATACTGTTGAGAAGATAAAATGAGTCAATAACAGCAATGAAAAATGTAAGACAATTAGGGATAGTCAAAAAATTTTCAATGGAAGCTTATTAAAAATATTTTAAAGCTTATCTGAGATTTTTACATATGAAAAAATAGCAGTAAATGGGAAAATATTTCTTTATTTATTTATACAATCAACATTTATTGAACACATGTCCCATACTGATCACTCTTCTAGGCATGGGGAATAGAGCATTGAACAAGTCAAATATGTTTCCTGCCTTCCTGGAACATGAGAGAAAGCAACAAATAATAAACATAGAAAAGTCAAGCAATAATATTTCCTATTTCCATATGATGGAAAGAAAACAGGATGATATGAATGGGAATGGCAATGGAGTTACTTTATATTGGGTTTTTCAGGAAGGCTGTACTGAGGAAGTAAAATTTAAACTGTGACCGGGAATGTAAGAACTATCTTATTATGAGGAGCATTTGAAGCAGAGAGAAGAGCTGTTAAAATGTTCTAAAATGGCAGTGAGGAGCAATAAGAAGGCTGATATGGCCAAAGCTGGAAGTAAGATAAACAAAAGGACGAATGATAATGAGATGAGGCTGGAGGGTTATGTGGACCAGATCACATGGGTTCTTGGTACAGTAGACGCACAGCCATTAGAGGGTTTTCAGCAATAGAGGGACTCAGTTTTATTTACATTTTGGAAATAGCATGAGTATAGCAGTTCTGACAATTAGGAGGTAATTCAGTAGGCCAGACCAGAGATGACAGTGGTTAAACAAGGGTGGTAGGAGTGGAGAACCAGTTGATCAGATTAGAAGATTTGGAATTTGAATCGAAATAATATCCCAGCAGTTTATAGGTAAGAAAGAGAGAAAAGAGAAATCTAAAATGAAGCATAGTTTTTCTTTTCCTTTCTTTTTTCCCTTGAGAAATTAGGTGGAAAGTGACTGCATTAACCAGGAGAGAAGACAGAGGGAGGAGGAGTTATAATAGATATAGACCTTTGATTTAAAAATCATCATATAATAAAAAAAGCAATGTAAACTCAGAGCAAAGCCATAAATTTTTCAATTAAAGTCTCAAGTAAATTGGCTATTTGCAGTGAAAAAAGGTTACATTTTTTTCGAAAATATCATTTGTAAATTTTTTTTTTTTTTTTTTTTTGAGACAGGCTTTCACTCTGTTGCCTGGGCTAGAGTGCAGTGGTATCATCATAGCTCATTGTGGCTTCAAACTCCTGGGCTCAAGGGATCCTCCTGCCTCAGCTTCCTGAGTAGCTGGGACTACAGGCACTTGCTACCACACCCGGCTAATTTTGCTATTTTTTTGTATAGATGGGGTCTGGCTATGTTGCTCAGACTGGTCTTGAATTCCTGACTAAGTGATCCTCCCGCCTTGGCCTCCCAAAGTACTAGTATTATAGGCATGAGCCACCATACCCAGACTATAAAATTTTTAATATATTTAATTAAATGTAAAATTGTAGCCATCCAAAATCTAACCAAAAATTTTGCAAATATTAATTTAATTTTGGATTAGAAAAGTACTTCTTAGATAAGAAATGAAAGGAATCACAAAGAGAAAAGGGGTCAGATTATATACCAATTAAACTGGGAAGATATTTGCAAAAAATGTATCAACGCTTATGTATCCTTAATATTTTGTGATGTGTACTTTAGAATCAATAAAAATACACCAAAATATAAAAATGAGCAAAAAGCTGTGAACAGGCAATTTGCAAAATACAAGTAGCCAATGAGGAAAAAGTTTAAATTCACTAGTAATTTTTTAGAGTAAATTACACACAACAGTGGTATACCATTGCTTTATTAGGAATTTTTAAAAAATATTTTAGTTTGGGTAAAGTGAGATGAGCACTTGTATGCATAGTATAAATTAGGGTAATTTTTCTGAGATAAAAACTCAGAAACACAACAATGTTTCTCAGGTTTATATATCCAGGAGTAATACTGCAGGACTCTGGATGAAGTCATGTTAAGCTGTCTCGCCAACAAACTTCCTCACCAAGGTTTTCTATTCACCTTTGAAATGGAGATGAACCCAGCAGCTATCTGAAAGGGCTGGTGTGAGTTAATTTAAAGCACTCAATGAACAATGCTTGGAAGATAGTGAACACTAAGTATTTATTTGTAGTTATCTAACATTTTAATTTTCTGTAATAGCTTGTAAAGTGGTATCTTTATTATTTCACTTTGTATTTTTTTTTGATTACCAATAAGCTTATCTACTCATAAAAGGTTAATTACGCAGCTTTCCCTCAGTAAATTGAATAATCATGTCCTTTGACTTTTTTTCTATTAGGTTTTTCTCATTTTTCTGACTGACTTGCAAGAATACTCGGGTATATCCTAGGTATTAAATCTTTGTTGGTTTTTAGATTTTGCCATATCTTTCCCAATTTTTTCATCCACCTGTTAACTTTTTCTGTGGAATACTTTTAAAGATAATTATGGAATGCTTAGTGTGTGCTTGGCACTGTTTTAAGAGCTTGGGATACATTCATAAACAAAAGAAGACAAAAATTCTTAACTTGTGGAACTTATATTTCAGTAGAGGTGAAGGCAGGGGAACATAATTTTTAAAACTCCGATTAACTGAATAAATAATACTATGTGGTAAAAGCATAAGAGTCACTGGGGAAAGAATAAACCAATATAAGGGAGACAGGGAATAAATACAAACCTTAGTTTTGAAGTAGTCAAAATTACTATTTTCTCTGTAAAATTTATGTTTTTTTTTTCTTTTTGATGGGGGATGTTATACAAGAGAATAAAATATGAACAGATTTGTAAAACTCCCTTCATTTCTTACAATTTTCCATTTATAGTTAAAGCTCATTTCTCCAGAATTTTTGAGGACTGAGAAGCTCCTCATAAATTAATTTTTCACATAATAGAAGCTCTTTACTTTAAATATTGAAACACATTAATCCTAAAAATAAAAATAGATTCCACTTTTCCTATTTAAAAGTCATACACACCTATCACAATAGATGTTAAAGAAAAAGATTATTCAATGATACATGAGCTCAACTCTGAATACAGCATGGGCAAGTGGGAATTTATAGCCAAGGAGTGGAGCGTGGGTCAGTGCGTGGAAAATTACTAAGAGGGAACGTCCGGGTGAGGGGGATTCTGGGTAGACCGACCTAACAGAATTCTTGCTGGACACAGGCCAAAATGATCAGACACCACCTGGGAGATGGAGAGGGTGCGGAATATGATTAGATATGGAGGATTGGGGATTCTGGCTAAACTGACTAAAAAGGGTTCTTTTTTATCAAGGAAAATATAGTTCTTATTGTTCCTCACTGCCATGTTAGGGCATTTTAAGAGCTCTTCTTTCTCTCAAAATGCTCTTCAGGGTTCTTTTTTATCAAGGATTTTACAAGGAAGTGCACAGATGGGCCTAGGAGAAGGTTCAGAGTCTGGCTAACGTTCGGTCAAGCAAAAAAATCTTTCTCCTGGCCGGGCGCGGTGGCTCACGCCTGTAATCCTAGCTCTCTGGGAGGCCGAGGTGGGTGGATTGTTTGAGCTCAGGAGTTCGAAACCAGCCTGAGCAAGAGCGAGACCCCGTCTCTACTAAAAATAGAAAGAAATTAATTGGACAGCTAAAAATATATAGAAAAAATTAGCTGGGCATGGTGGTGTGTGCTTGTAGTCCCAGCTACTCGGGAGGCTGAGGCAGGAGGATCGCTTGAGCCCAGGAGTTTGAGGTTGCTGTGAGCTAGGCTGACGCCACGGCACTCACTCTAGCCAGGGCAACAAAGCGAGACTCTGTCTCAAAAAACAAACAAACAAACAAACAAACAAAAAATCTTTCTCATAGATTCCAATAATGTGGAGAAGTATTAAGGGAAAAAAATGCAAATTATTGATAATATTGTTACCCCCAAAAAACCACCATTAATATTTAGAGGCATATCTTTCCAGAAAGTGTGCCCCAAGACTTTTGTTTTTTAGAAGAAATGGTTTCTTCTAGAGAGTTGTAGAGATAGAGTCATAAAACTTACCTCCCTCTTCTTTTTTTTTTTGTTCCTCCCTCATTACCACTTAACTTATTTCCCTGGCACCTTTCACATACTGCCTCACTTAAGCCCCACAACAATGCTGCTGGGTCAGAATTATCATTCACATATTAACAGTGGAGAAGACACAGTCTCAGGAAGATAATTTTCTTGCAGTTCGGTGATTTATTTTTATGGTGGAGCCGAAGGTCAAAGCCAGGTCTGTTAGATTCCATAGCCCTTCTCTCTGTACTGTGCTAATCTCTCACCTGTGGCTGAAGGCACTGTGTTGCAAACTTTAATATTTGAAATGAAAGCAAAGTGAATCAAATGCTATTTATAGTATACTTTTTAGAATATTGTGTACAGCTTAGGTTGCTACCCTAAAATAAAAGGACACTAAAAAGGATACAGAGAAAATTAAGAGAGAAAAATGAAATAAATAGATATGAAGTCCATCTCTATCATTTCTTGAGGAAAGACTAAATAGGTTTGACTTGTTTAACTTAGACAAGAGGAAACTGACATATTGAAAAATAATTTTTAAAGATGATGGTCTTAATACATGTACAACCATAAATTAAGAGGAAGACATAAATTCAAATTAAAGCAGAAGTATTTGAATACAAGGAATGATATTTTCATTGTCAAGATGCTTGCAAGAGAGGCTGGAAGGGTTTCCACCACTAGAGATATTTGGGTAAAGAACACATATCCACCTATCTTAAATAGTTTACAATTGCCAATTGCCTACTGAAGTCCACACTGGTCTTCATCAATTAATTAATCCATTAAACAAATATTTATTGAGGACCTACCATGTGCCAGGCACTGTTGTGTATGCTGGCGTAAACAAGCTGGTTCAGACCATGTAAGCTATTAAAATGTATTCTTGTCTCGTGACATTACAAAAACTCTGCAACATGTCTTATGCAAGTGAATTTGTTTGCTCCTCTGCTACTGCTTCTACTCCTTATCAAGTGCACCTGTGTTCATACCCTGCTTAACTTCCACAGGTCCACAATCCCTTAACCCAAGTACTTGGGAGACACATTTCAAAATTCACAATTCTTTGAATTACAGAAAGGTAGTAACACGCATATTCTGTATATGAAGTAACAACCCCTACAGAGTTGGGCAGCACCTTCTAATCAAACACAATAATATATCAGCAGTAAAATACGTGTATACAAACACTGACAGCCTCACGTTAATTTAGTTCAAGTTCAAGTTAGGTAAAATTTTATCATCCACTGAATCACAACAAACAAATAAACAAAAATCTTTGATTTTCAGATTTTTGTATATCAGAATTTTTGATATGAGATTGTTTAGTATATTTGCAAGAAATTCTTGAGACTCACTCAGATTTGCAAAATATATTCCCGGAACACTAATGTACATGAGCTGTAATAGTTAATTAACGAAAAGGAGAGAACCACAGTTCTTTGCAGGTCTCATAGCCTTTGTAAGTTAGCAGTCTTTGTGAGTCTACAAGAGGCTCAAATATTTTTTAACATAGAGCCTACTTACTGCAGACTAGAGCTCTTCATTTTACAGCTATAGACGCAAAAGTTTTTTGTTTTTGTTTTTAAAAGCATACATGGTATGATTTGAAGTTTGCAGGGGAATTCCCCTGGGACTGAAATAACTCTTACTAGCAAATGTAGTTTATTATTCAGCAACTTATTTTTTGGGTTAAGAAGGATTGACACTCTTTTCTTCTGCCCTCCTGCAGAAGATGGACATTGATTCGCCTCGGAGAGCAGTGTAAATTCACTGGCACTGTAATTAGCTTTATGAATGGTGGGACCTTTCATGAGGATAAACAGCACAGGTGAGGGTGGAAATGGGATGAGTAGGGGGAAAGGAAGAATGAATGAGTGGAGAAAGGGGTGTCAATATGAAATGATTATGACTTTACAAATTTGTCAAGATTTAATCTTGTTTACCTACAGAAATGTCACTCTTTAGCAAATGTAAATAAGAATTTGGAAATATGATTCAAGCAAGGAAAAAATATATGTGTTTAGTCAATGAAAATTCTAAGTCAAAAGTTACAAACTAAGGGAAAATATCCTACTTTTTACAAGTCTATGAAATAAATATTGTGCAATTAGAACTGCCTACATAAAACTTTATTAAGTATTATCAGATGTTAGTTTTTAGAAGGAGAAAAATTACACCTATTACATGAAGGATTAAAATTATATAAACAAACCTACCTGCAGCTTCCTGTATGTTCAATCTGTGGATCAGTGTTTTCTCAAAAATAAAGTACATCAATTGCTTCAATGAAGAAAAGGCATATAGACATTTAAAAATCAAACTCACTTTTAAAAAATGAATAGGTTTTATAATAGGTAAATTACTGTGAAGTGTAGTTGCCTGCTTAACTTATATCTGCTTTGATTTTGTCAGTTTAGTTAATTCAAATAAAATTTGTGAAGTTAACCACTTTCAAGAAAAGGAATAGGAGAACCTAATTTAACCTAGAGTGTCTCTTTTATTCTTCTGTTACTCATTTGAAGTGCCCTATCAGCTTGAACTGACCAACTTCAGTCATTTTTACCCTTTTATTTTTTTTCTCTAATGTAAACTGAAATTCCCTGCTGTTCGTGGTATTTTAGTGTTTAGCATCATTTAATGAGCAGGTATCATTAAACTTAAAAGGTCCTTTTCTGTGTATTTCTGATTAGTTAGTGCAAGAACCAAAGAATTTCTCTTAATGTATTTTGATGTTAGCCCATTTTAAATTTAAGTGTTTTTGAATGAAGTAGAAAATAATTTTGGTTAAAGTAGGATGGATTCTGTCAAGTGAATATGTGGCCCACTATTGTAGAATATAAATTGTTTTCAAGTGTCACTATATGATATTTCCCTTATAAATTTATGTGTATGGATTTCTAAATAATTTACTATACTTTTATTTTTTCCTGAAAAAAATAAACATATAGATAATTAAACAGATATTTTAACATTAAGGTCTATATAATCCTTATCATAAAAGCAATAGTTTAGTGAATATATAACATCAGAAATGAAAATTCCTGTAATCAAACAATTTCACACTATACTTACAGTCTCTTTTAAATTACAATAAGGAATAAACTATCAACTAGTAAAAGAAATAGTAACATCTATTAAATACACACTTCCCATTTGACATTCACATATACTGTACTTGGCATTGCTAATATTTTATTATTATTTCTAATTTTGCTTTTAGGAAGAAAAGAGTATCTGTCAGATAAATAGCATGGAGCCAAAATAATGAGGCTAGAATGCAAGCAAAGGTCAGATAATGTGTAATAAGTTACAGATGGCATTGTGTGACAGTAACATTGGTAACAGGTAAAAGATGTAATAGTGCTGCCTACTGGTAAGAAGTAGTAGTGTTTAAAGGACAAGTGAAAATAGGTGTAGTAAACTAGTGTTCAGTGATATACATGATTATCTAAGGTTGCTGTTTTGTTACATATGTAAAATACTTTTTTCATTAGTTTCAATAGCAAATCCACTTTGAAGTTTTTATAAGAGTAACATTTCTGGTGCGAGATTTCTGGGGTTTTTAATTTTAGTTTTTGGAAAATGTATATAAATAGCATACTCACACTCTTGCTGTCTCTTTTTAATCACGTGACGCCTGTATGATTTGTCTTATATGTGGCCCTTCTTTGGTAACATAGACTTTTTTTTTTTTTTAACACTGACAGCATTTCTAAAATATGTTTAGTTGAAAAATGAGACCTTGCCTATGAGAAATAACTGTCAGTTTTAGTAACAGACAGGTGGATAGTTTGATAGTCCAGTGAGACCATTTGTTCTTAGAAAGAAGTATTATTTATATATGCAGCAATCAGTGTATGATAAGTCTAATTGGAAAAACTAAATTAGACTGCTTTTAAAGCACTGGTGACAAAATTTTAGAAAATTAAAAATAAAGTGTACGTCTATGTAAGGATTACTTTTCCTATGTTCCACTTAAAATAAGTTCAGAATATTCTGTGCTAGAAATAAAAATATTTTGCTAAAATTGCTTTGGCATGTATATCAGTTTATTTTACAATAAACTAATTTTGTTTATAGTCTTGAGAAGAAATTAAGGTTATTTTAACATTAGCTCAACTGAAATACAGGTTTTAACCAAGTTTAATATTTATCGTGGTGTTTTTAGAGGTGTGATATGATGGACTTGTTTAAATGTGATGATTTTATTATTGTGATTTGAATTCTGATCATACATATTTTAGCTTTAGTTTCATATTTCCATTATTCAGGACTTACTAAAACACTATACGCTGTAAAAATAGTTGTTACAAAGTGAGGAAACTGCTCTTTCATAATGTATAGCTTTTTCGCTTACATAATATAGTTTCCATTCTAAACAGAATTGAGTCACAACTAAATTGAGGAAAAAGTTAAAAAAGAAAGTGTTTTTGAATATCCAAAACTTGCTTTCTAGAGGGAGAAAAAGTAAAAGTCATATTTTTTCCTTCAAGGCATAAAAACACTCTTTATACATTGATTCTCTTTCTCCCTCCCTAGCCTAAATCTCTGTTTTTATCTCTACAGTATCTTTTTCTATGTTAATTTAGATTAACATTGCCATTAAATTCTAAAATTGGAAAGAAAACTGGAAGCATTTATTTTTGATAATTTTATTTCTGTTTGTTTTCGTAAGCTGCCCAGAGAGAAGGGAGGGAGGGAGGAAGGCAGGACAGGAGGAAAATGAGAGAAAGACTAATAGGTAAAGAGAACAAGAGAGGGAAAGGTAGGGGTGAGAGCCAGTGAAACAAAAATAAATCAGGTAACATTGTATGCAAATTATGTGCATCAAAGGCAAGTAAAGTGTGAAAACTGTCTAAATGGGTGAGAAATTGATATTTGCATTCTTGAAATCATTTTCACATCCTGCAAAATAAATTAGTAAATAAATAGTAAATAAAACATTCCTGCGAGGTTTAGTGATGTCTCCAAGACAAAGAGTTGGAATTACAATTTTAACTTGCTTTACTAATACAACAATCAAATACTAGACCACAAAGAAGGTGTTTTAATAGCACAGAAAATATCAAGGCAATTCCTATATTGAAATGCAGCAAATGCTTTCTTCTGTCTGAAAGTTTCTGCTAGCTTCATAACATAAGCAGCAGTGTCAAAAACCAGTGCTAACAGTAGTCTGCACTGTGGCCTTTATCATCTTAGATTCTTTACCTAAAACACTACTGGAAATGGTTTTCAGAAAAGAGATGAGAAAAATGCTTTACATAGTGAGAGGTGCTAGAGTGCAAATATTAAATCCTTTTTTAACAATATGAATAACCATAGGTTAATACTTTCCTTCAGCAGAGAACAAGAAACAACTACATTTATGAACAAACAATGCTTTTCTAAAATATGTTATCTGTTTTATTTCTATGCAAATATTTACATATTTTATTTTTTTCCCCGATCTATGTATTTATTTGTGGCATTTTGCAAAAAATATAGGTACATGCTTAGGGATTAATAACTTTATCTAGGACATGCTTGTTAATGTCCGGTAAAGCTGGAAGAGCCCTAAGAACCAGCATTGTAGCATCACTCAGGAAAGACATTTTTTATTCTCTTGTATCTTAGTCCATGTTTCATCACAGACAGCTTTCTCATGTGTTATTTCAACTCTAACACATCTTAAAAATCTGCTTAAAAGGATAAACAACATGTCTTAATTCTTAAATATTACAAGACTACTTTCTTTCTATTTCATTCTTTATATATACATAAAGCTGAATTTATTGATGTTTTATTTGTAAAAATGAACAACAATAATGGTGATTGAAATGCTTTATTTACATGATTGTTTTATTTATCAACTTAGGTACTCACAGTTCGGCATCAAATTATTTTTATTTTTCTTGTTCTTTTGTCACCAAAATGGCATGAAAAACATAGTAAATATAGCATATTTTAATTAGCAGATTGGGCTACCACAGTTTAAAATAAAAATGATAGCCCTTATTTTTTGTTCTTGATGATAAAATTCAAATTTATGTAAGACTTAGTTTCCTGCTATAATTCCTTAAAATCTCAAAGTATAAAACATGCCAATATCCTAATTCATATCTTGCACATAATAGATTACAGTGTTCATCTCTGTGATCCCATGTTAAGTAGTATAGTGAATATGTGCCTTATCTTTTCATATCACTGATGACATCATATTTCTGGAAAAGCATTGTTAATTACAAATTTAAGGTGGCAAGGAGAAAACAAACCTTAATTTTTGCATAGTCTACCTTAGTACTTGTTACTTTTTTCTTTGGTGTTTTATTAATAACCTTTGATTTCTGTTTTGCTATAATTCTATAGAGTTCTATAATTTCTGATAAATGAAATAATGCTTTAAGGTAAAACTTGAGCCCTTTAGTTTGAGGAAAGTTGTATTTTCTTATTTACCATTTATTTAGCACTTTCGATGTCTTATAATGTAAATTTTTTACCATTAAATTAGGTTTGGGTCAACACTTTTAGATTCTTTTTGATAAAACAATATTGCCTTAAATGGATCTAAAAGCAATTAAATGATTAAAAGTTGTTTAACATATTAAAAATTCTCGTTAAAGGTCTAGAGTCTATACTAGCACTTTTCTCCTGAGATAATCATTAATACAAATTGGATCCCTGCTCTTCACACACTCAGTGTTATTTCTTACTTAACCTAGATCTAAGGATGGAGTGTATACAATGTTAAGAGAGTGTGTAAGGAGGGCTAAGCTACAGATCTTTAAAAATCTCACTGTTGTGTGGATGTTATCCTGCACTTCTCCATAAAATAAAAATAGTTCTATCTTATCTTTAAGGAACTTTAAAAAACTGATTTTTAGTGAAGAATAAACTCAATACATCTTAATGGATATTTTATTGATTTTTTCCTTTTTTCTGAATATGAATATCTTAACCGAATATTTAACTCTTTCTTATTTTACCATACCTAATTATTAAGTGGCTGTGTCACCCTGACAAATTATTTAATCTTTCTCTGCCTTAGTTTCCCCCTCTGAAAAATGGGAAACATAATATTACATACATCATAGAATTATTGCTAGAATTGTTTTCCAGTTGATTTTACCTTCTCTAGTTTCTCCCCTCTTTATAATTTTATTTTATACCTTGGTCAAAATTAACTTTTCTAAAACACTTCTAATCTTATCACTTTCCAGCTTTGATAACCATTCCAATATTCCCTATTGCCTGTAGAATATGGTTTGGACTGCTCCTTCCGACACCTCCAATTTCAGATCTAACTTACAGTTGTGTATTACACTACTCACTGACTTATTGAGTATGCTCTAGTCAATCTGAACCATATGCCTGTCTCAGAATACGACTCATCATTATGTCTTTAGTTTTGCATCTCCTTATCTGAAGCATTCTCAGATATATTTCCTGTTTACAAAAGACCTTCCTATTCTTTGGGGCCAGTTTCAGTACTGAGATCTTCTCCATAAAGGCTTCTTTGATTTCCCAATATGATCTTTCCCAGTTCAGAACTCATATCACATGGCATTGTATTCTCTTAATGTGTTTATCATACTCTACTTTGTATTCTAGGTAGGCTTATATACATATCTGTATTACTTAATTGGGAGTTTCCATGGCAGAGACTAGATCAAGTTTTACTATGAATTCCTTTCCCACTTCCCCACAACACCTATATAGTACTCTGTACGTAGAAGCCATAAATATAGTTTTTAGGGAGACATTGTGGCACAAAAGAAAGGACACAGCCATTTGAGTAAAAACGTCTTAGATTTCAAGACTGAACTAAATATCGTTTGACCCTAAGCAACTTAACCTATATGAGTTCCAGTTTCCTCATCTGTAAAAAGGGCAGCATCATTATTGACTTTTCAGGCTGGATGCAAGGATTAGAGATGATGCATGTAAAACTTTTATAAGGTAGTAGATGCTCAATAAATATTTCCCTTTTGGTGTGATGTAAGAAAGCTGATTTCTTCTACTGTTTGCCGTATAAAGTATGGCAGTGAATGTAAGATTGATCACTGCAGATATGCTAGGAGAGTTGACTTTCGAATAACAGAATGTATTGTCTTGAGAAAAATTACCATTGCTTTTGGAAAAGATATCCTGGCTACGTTATGGCCATAGGTGGGTAGTTTCCTCATTTGCATTTGTCAACTATTCCCTCTCTGAAATACCCCTCTCAACAGTACTGCTAAAGTGCAGGAGGTAGATAATAGATGAAGATGGCAATAGAAAAAAAAAAAAGACTCTTGTCACCTTCATCTGTTAAGTATTCAATTTATTCATTTAGGCAACAAGTATTTGAAGGCTTTAACTAGTACATACAATATTGAACCTAAAATAGATCCCACTCTCAGTGAACTCAGAATTTGGGACAGGAAGATAAAATACATATATAAGTGGCAATGAGATAAAAGACATATGTAAGGTATTAAGACTGTGATTTAGTTGCAACTCTAGAGCAACACTCCAGTGGTGGCCACGTAAGAACACTGTGTCTTACTACGTCACACCCACAAAGGTATACCATGTTCTCTATGTGGCTTTGGTGTTTGGGTTACTAAAACAGTGTGTGAATGTATTTAGACTAATAGAAAGGAAATTGGAATTAGCCCCAAGCCTGTGTATTTATTAAAATGCTGATTAAAATAAATACAAATGTTTTCCCACTCGCTTTCCTGACAATGAAAAAATACAACTGTAACTCAAATTAGACACATATCTGAAACAGCACAGAAGTCTCCCATAGTTTATATTAATTTTCATGTGAGCCTCAATGGCACATAAGTATAACACTCAAAATATGGAGACTGCCATTTTTTGAATAAAGGAATTTCACGGCACTGCTGTAAAACAAAACAGGCAGTTCTCCCATGTTTCTGTTTTGTGAGATATGTATTTCAGCTTTTATCTGTTTGAAATGGTGGCTGCAATTTAGTAAATGCCACCAATTTAGTTTAGATTTTATTGTTGCAGTGTTACAGTTTTGATAGCACTGGGCATTTCTTCCTGTTAGTTTGTTCTGCTGCTTTCAAGAATGGTATTTAATCAGTGTCCTAGCTCATTCGATGTGTCTTGCTTATAGATCCCTCTGCACTAGAGAGTACAACCAAGTCTTCTCAAAGCTGACAGTTGTCCAGGGGATTTACAACTGATCATATTCAATTTGGGGGAAATATGACCTTTCATACATTCTTTTACATAATTATTTCTGGGGGGAAACAAGATGGGTTTTGATTGAGCTCAGTGCATGGCACATAGTAGGTACTCAATGTTTTCAAAATAAATTTTAATAAAGCAAATGTTTGCTGTGTTATTCCTTGAAATATTCTTGTTTCGAATAAAATCAGTTGTCAGTACAATATT
>RJWJ010023662.1:0-25592 GCA_004363605.1 Indri indri | reverse complement strand
AGACCCCCGCACTTGGCAAGCTCCCTTTTCCTCTGCACACTGTCTCCCCCGCCCCACTCTGGGTGGGTCCCTGCGTGAGCCAAGGCCCGTGGCCCCTTGTGCCTGGGATGGGCAGCACCTTCTTCCCTCTCGTCCTGCTCAATTCCCAGAGATGGTTTTCCAGGAACCCCAACACTTCCATCTACCTGGGCTGCTGGGAAGAGAAGGGGCACCCTCAGAGATGCTGAAGACCACATTCTAGAAGGTGCTAGCACTTTCTATCATGAGACCTCCTCTCAGTTCCCCTCATCCTGTGAAAGGGGCTGGTTCAAATGGCACAGATACTGGCGACCCTCTGAAGAAGTAAGGAAGAGATGCCCAGGTCAGGGAAGGGATGAGACCCCACAGCAAAAGGACTCCTCGCAGCCAAGGAGTTTATTAGAAACAAAGACCGAGGAGCTGGCAAGGGCCCCGGAGATTGCCTGGGTCGGGCCAGGAAGCTGGCTGAGGAGCTTAGGAGCAAGAGACCAAAACCAGCCGGGTAGGAGACAGAAGGGAAGGAAGGGGTTGAACAGTGAACCGAGAGACAAAGAGCAGGCAGTTCCAAAGAGCCAAGAATGCAAATCATTCGCAGACCCCGGTGAGACTCTCCACCGGGGCTCCTGGCGGCTGACGCCGTGGGCACAGGCACATCTACACGTCACACTGAGTATGAGCTGTGTGTGTGAGTGTCCCCGCTGAGTCACCCTGTGTGTATAACGACTGTGTCAGTTGTGAGTCACCGAGTGTGTGTCAGAGTCGGGTGGGGAGCCACGTGTGTTCCAGTGCACAAGCGCGCGACGGCCACCTGTGCCCGAGTGACAGCGGAATGTGAATGGGAGCGAGAGAGCACGCGCTCCCTGGGGAGGCTGTGTTTAAAGGGCACCACGCTTCATTCACGCCGTACATCACACACCACGTTTCTGAACGCGTTCCAGGGACAGCCATCTGTGCCCCCTTCCTGCCCAAACCTCCCCGCGGAGCGGCAGTGCGAAATTCTTCAAGCTCATGGGGCTGCTGTCAGAGTCAGAGATGGCCACAGTCTTGGGATACTAAATTTCCACCCCTTCGTTTTGCAGAGGGAGGAACTGTGACCGAAAAAGCAGATACCATGGACCCAGAGCCACAGAGCTGGCCCGCAGCAAAGCCAGGTGCGGCCCGGGTGCCCTAGCTTCCCTGCCTGGGACTCGATCCAGCAGCGTAGGGTGGGTCCTTTTTCCTTTTTCAGCAGATATGTGATGACATCATGTCTTTTAACTAAAAAGCACCTAAGTCCGCCCACAGAATGAAACACTGATGTCACACCCTAATGGCTGGAGTCGATGACTAACTCCAAAGGCAAAGTTGGGGCATCTCTAGCCAGACGGCCATAGACCAAGAGCCATTTGATCTCTTTCCCACCGAGAGACCTGTTCTTGAGTCTCCAGGTGCAGAACTGGCCGGGCCCTTTGGCAGCCTGGCCGATTTGTGACTCAGAGGTTGCCCTGAGACATCCGTGGCTGTCTGGTGCAGGACTCTCGGTCTCCCTCCTGCCACCTTCCTGATGGCCATTTCACGGCTCAGTTTCACCTGCCCCGCAAAAAATGAAAAAATAAATAAATTAGGGATTTCAGCAGTTCTGAGAAAGGTAAAGAGCCAAAACCTACTAACCATTTGGGGTTTGCGGATTATGCCTGAGTTCCATTCCATTCTTTCTCTGATGGCTCGGAGACGACCCGGACTTCAAAGGCATCACTTCAGCCACTGGATTTGTTGTTTCTTATTTCATATTAATTAAGTAGTTACTATAAACACAGCACTGTTGAGCCCACTCAGTGGGCGCAGACACCGCCCTGCATCTCTGGAGAGAAGAGATATATTATCTCACTTATGGGGACTTCAAAGCCTTTCACTACAGTAACGCCTGTCACTGGCCAGGAGGTGGCCGAGATGGTCGGGCACTCGGGCAGCGAGAACAGGAGGGAGAGAGGAATCACTGCTCCAGGTCAGATTTGAAGTGAGGTGGGTCTTATCTCTGGGTCTAGGCTCTACATTCATGAAATGATGTTTTCACAACAGGGCTCTGTTGAAAACATGCCCTGGGGAAGGGAGTTAGGAGGATGTCTCCTTCTGTGGCAGACAGACAGACAGACAGGGTAAACGTTGATATTATAAATGTCTCTCATATGCAGCACGTGGGCCAAATAAAAAAAGAATAACCAATGTTTCCTTGAATATAAACATATTTACAAGGGTATTTGTTTGAGCATTATATATAATAGCAAAAAGCTATTAACTACCTGAATAATCCATTAATAGGAGATTAGTTAAATATAAATAAATTATGGCATATCCATACAATGGAAGATAATGAGGCTATGAAGAATGAGCTATATCTATCTACATTGACCTAAAAAGAGGTATATGATTATTAAGTTTTTTCAAAAAGAAAAAAACACAAAGAACAGAATACGATCTTATTTTGCATTACAAAATTAAAAGGGGTAGCCGAGTAGACACATACGTTTGTATATGTTTTTAAAAAGTGGGAAAATGTATATAGGTGGGGAAAATGTGTATATGTAGAAAAATTCAGGAAAACATGTACTATATGGGGAAAAATGTGGAAGGATACACGTGAACCTAGTTATAATGTTTACTTCAGCAGGTGGGGCTGAAATGGGTAAGAAAATTACTTTTTTGTATACTCATTATTGTTTGACCTGTAAGTATGAATTTTTATAGGCTTCATAAAGAAGAATAAGATGTATTATAAAAATAAAGAGAATAGACCAAAATGGGATTGCAGATGCTTCCTGGGCACACTCGTACTGGCACTTGCCCCCCTGTGGGATCCTTCACCTCTTATGACATTTGGAGAGCTGGCAGCCATCACTCGAGAAATCATGACACACTGGGCCGCTACGGTAGCATCAGGGAACAGAAAACAAGGACTAGGGCTGCCAGCGCTAAAGAAAAATACTGATTTGCATAAACATATGTGACACAAATGCATTCAATGACTTTGAGATACCTCACTCTAAACAGATAAAATCAATTAAAACTAGTGCAAATTTCTGGCAACTGTGCTCGAGCTCCCTGTTATTTATTTATCTGGGGCATTGAAAATTGGAATACATCACAGAGCCTTAGTCGTACTCGGAGTCAGGAGGAGGGAAGGGGAGGACGAAGGGAGTTAAGCACATGTGCCAGGCGCCCGGCTGAGCCCTGCACCAGCGTCATCCCACGTGATCCTCACAATGCCCCTGCAAGGTTGGAGGAAAGGGAACGTGCGCACACACACACACACACACACACACACACACACCCAAGCACGTTCTAGAAACTACGGAACAAAGCAAGAGTTGGAGACCAGTAGAGGGAGAGCGCCAGGGCCCAGGGAAGCAATACCCCTGTGGCCCCACAGTGACCCCCGGGCAAGCCCACTCATTATAACCAGGGCAGTAGCAACTCCAGGGCTCCTTTGGACACTTAGCCAGGAGCCTGGCTAGCTGGGCATCGCCTGGGTTCACTTTATCCCCCCTCGAGGCCCTGAAGCTCTGGGAGGTGGGGCCTAAGCATAAAAGGAAGTGGTATCATTCTCCATTGCAAGTGACTAGAACCTAACTCCAACCAGCAAAACATTGAATGATTTGGCTCTTGTCACTAAAAATGCCCATGAGTAGATAGATGGCTTCTGGCTCAGTGGGATCAGGGTTCGACTAATGTCAACCAGACTCATTCTGTCCCTTTATTTCCTCTGTGTTGGCTCTATTTTTCAGGCAGGCTCTTTGGACAGGGCAGCAAAGATGGCCCCAGAAATTCCATGTTACTTATGTTCCTTGCAACCAGCTATTCCAATGAAAACAAAGTACGTCTTTCAGTAGTTTCAGCAAAAGTGCAGGGATGAGTTTCAATGGGCCCAGCTTGGGTCACATGCCCATTCCTGAATTAATTATCCTGGTGAGCTAATTGGCCAGGCTGGGTCAGGCCTTCCCAAGTCACATGGACTAGGAATGGGGAGTGGTCCCCTGACAGAAAAAAAAAAAAATTGGAGGGATAGTACCAAAGGAAGAAAGAAGGAATGCCAGGCAGGCAAACCTCAGGTGCCCATCATGGTGTCACCTCAGGTGCCCATCACATAACCAACTGGTAGGTGTGGGTTATTTATAACTGTCATTTCCTGGCAACCAGAAGGCCCTTGGAAATTGCTCAACTCAGTGATAGAAGTTCCGAAGATTCTAAGAACACTCTTCTCCCATTGCCAAGGTTAAGCATTCAGGGAAGATGCCCAGGAACTCTGTGAGAGCCCTTGTTCCTCAACACTAGGACCATCAGTTCTTGACGCCCTGCACCCGGATGTGGGTAGGTCCAGTTGCCTAAAGAGCCGTGATGGCAAAAGATTCCTGATGAGAAGAGGGCTGGAAATGTCCTAGGAAGAAGAGCTTTGGACTAACAGCCGGGTATGTAGGCTCCAGCTCCAGCCCTGCCTCTAAAAAG
Organism: Indri indri; assembly: GCA_004363605.1. Lineage (NCBI taxonomy): Eukaryota > Metazoa > Chordata > Mammalia > Primates > Indriidae > Indri > Indri indri. The sequence continues at coordinate 21,095 of RJWJ010023662.1, read as the reverse complement.
CCGTATGACCTCGGAAAAAATGCTAAGTTCTCAGGCTTCAGAGCTCTCATATGTGAAATACAGAGGCCAGGGCAAAGCAAAATGCCATCTAAAGTTGCCTCCAGGTTCGAAACTCTGATTCTAGGTCAGGGTCACAAGTAGGAGAAAGTTTATGGGTAAATAAACTTTTACCCATAAATAAATGAATGACTAAATCAGTAAATACATAGATGAAAAAACAGTAGGATAAAAAAAAAAATACCACATTCACCACCCGAATCTGTGACAACTTGAGCAATAAATGATAATAGGAATGGAATATAACACACTAATAAAATAGCAAACCACGAGGTCACACTGACATCCATCCATCCATCCATCCATCCGTGCATATGTGAGAAGGCAAAGGAAAAGCTCTTTCTTACAGTAAAATGTCAGCTAGTAACTAAACAAGGAATAATGAAGTTAGAAAACCATCAATGGATATTTAAACTAGTGGATGAAAGTTTGATGAGGAACAGGATATTTACAAAGTCTCAAGACATCACCCCATAAATTACTTATTAATTATAATACAAAGGGGGAAAATAGTAACTTTATAGTGATGAAACCTGGAGGCTACCACCTTAACCAGTGATCAAAGTTAACCTCCCCAGCCCTGGAACCTGCCAACATCACGTGTCTCTGATAAGCGCTCTGAGAAGGCCACAGTATCCCTCCAGAGTCCAGTCCAAAATGCTCAACCTGAATCTAATCACGAGAAAACATCAGAAAAACCCAACCAAAAGAAATTTTACTTAATAATTGGCCTGTACTACTTGAAAATGTCAAGGTATAATTTGAGGACGTGTCCAATTTAAAAGAGACTGAAGGGACAATGACGATTAAATGCAATGTGTGATCCTGGATTGGATCCTGAACTGGGAAAAACAAAGTCGTTAGCAAGGACCGTACGGGGATAATTGACGAGACGGAACGTGGATGATGACACGCGCATGCGTGGGGACCTGGCTGGAGCCGGAGGCGCGTGCGGTCCGGGGAAGTGGAGCCGCCGAGCTCCGGCTAAGGGTTCGCTCCTGAGCCGAGAACGTTGGCAGCCAGCCCACTTGAAGGAGTTCTCTCATCTCCTGCTTCCCACCTCGAGCTTTCTGATTCATTCACTGGAACAGTCTGCCAGCAAAGGCAGCAGGAACCTCAGAAAGATGCCCCAGAGTCCCAGCAGCCTGCCCCCTCACCTCTCATATCTGCTCCCACTCCAGTTCCTTCCCTGTGTTTCCAGGGAGTCTGCCCTGGACAAGGACGTAATTACCTGACGTCCCTCAGGAGCTCGGGCAGCCGGGATGTAGTGCGAGTTCATGTCCCATTGGTACCCAGAGGGAACCTTCAACGCAGATACTTGCCATAAACCCCTCCTCCCCCACATGGCTGCCCCTCCCTCCTATCCTGGCTCAGTGTCCAACCCCAACACAGGCACATGTACCACCAGGAGGGAGCGCTCTCCCGATTCACAGCAGGAGGGAGGTTGCAGGGCAGCGGGCAGCCTCCCTTCTCCCTTCCTTCAGCGTATCTGCCCAAGAGAAATGAGCAAAAGTCACCAAAACGAGCCAAGTCACCAAGACAGAGGAAAAAACTCTAGGCCACAAATCAGGGTTCTAGTTCTAACTCTTGTCATAACCGTTTATTTACTAAGTATCAACCACATTCTAGGTGCCCTGTGGTAAGTTTTATACATGTTTTCTTTTATCGTCACTATGCCCATGTTACAACTGGGGAAGCCACACAGAGATTTAAATATTTCTCCATATCTCACACTAGATTTCAAAATAAAATCCAAATGGATTCACAATGTAACTGCATTTGTTTCAATGAAGAAATGTAGAATATTTGTGTAACCACAGGAATCGGAGGCCTGCACAGGCCAGACTCCATACTGGAAGACATTAAAAAACACAGATTTGGCCAGGCGCGGTGGCTAACGCCTGTAATCCTAGCACTCTGGGAGGCCGAGGCGGGAGGATTGCTTGAGCTCAGGAGTTCAAGACCAGCCTGAGCAAGAGCGAAACCCCATCTCTACTAAAATTGAAAGAAATTAGCCAAACAACTAAAAATAGAAAAAATTAGCTGGGCATGGTGGCGTGTGCCTGTAGTCCCAGCTACCCAGGAGGCTGAGGCAGGAGGATCACTTGAGCCCAGGAGTTTGAGGTTGCTGTGAGCTAGGCTGATGCCATGGCACTCACTCTAGCCAGGGCAACAGAGTGAGACTCTGTCTCAAAAAAAAAAAAAACCACGGATTTGATGATATAAAATGTAAAATATGGTAAAATATACCTTAAAAAAAACCTAAAAGATAAAAGACTGAAAGAAAATATTTACAATGCATGTAACATAAGCACTGATAGTCCTAATATACAAAGGCCACCCACAAATTAGAAAAAGACAATTGGAAAAAGGGGTGAGGATACAGACACTTCACCAAAGAGGAAATACACGTGGCATATTGTACAAAGACACAATTGGTGACTATTGTTAGAGAAATGTAATATGAAACAATGACGAGATAGCGTTTTTTGACACATTAGATTGGCAACATGGAAAAGACTGGTACCACCCAGTGCTGGTGAGAGCGTGGGGAAAATGGGCTTCTATAAACAAGACAGGCAGACTGGGGGATTGCCAACACAGTGTTGCAACATTATTTGGAAAAATCTATTAAAATTAAGCTATACATACACATTGACCTAACAATTCCACTTTAAGGAATTGAAGTTACAGAAATAAGAGTATCAATCCATGACGCAATGTGTACAAAAATATTTATTATAGCATTGTTTGAAGTAGAAAAAAAGGAATAGACCTCAATGTTCATTAACTGAGGAATGATTAGATAAATTATGGTACAGCTGTACTATGTAATATCATGCAGTTATCAAAAATATCAATGAATGGATCATAATAGATTGCTCTAGACCCAGGATTTCCAATTGCCATGATATCTTCTATTTTTTTTTTTTTTTTTGGAGACAGAATCTGGCTCTGTCACTGGGCTAGAGTGCAGTGGTGGCATCATCACAGCTCACAGCAACCTCAAACTCCTGGGCTCAAGCGATCCTCCTGCCTCAGCCTCACAAGTAGCTGGGACTACAGGTGTGCGCCACTATCCCTGGCTAATTTTTCTATTTTGTGTAGAGACAGGGTCTTGCTCTTGCTCAGGCCGGTCTCGAACTCACGAGCTTAAGCGATCCTCCCACCTTGGCCTCCCAGAGTGCTAGGATTACAGGTGTGAGCCACCACACCCAGCCCATGATATACTCTTAAACTTCAAAAAGGGGTGGCTGGGTGCAGTATCTCTACAAAAACTAGAAAAATTAGCTGGGCATGGTGGCGCACACATGTAGTCCCAGATACTTGGTAGGCTGAAGCAGGAGGATCGCTTGAGTCGAGGTGTTTGAGGTCACAGTGAGCTATGATGATGCCACTGCACTCTAGTCCAGGTGACCGAGCAAAACTCTGTCTCAAAAACAAACAAACTTTTAAAAGGTGCATATATAGTATGATTCTATTTTGTTAAGACATTTGTTTGAAAGAAACAAAAACGCATATATATGTATATATATGTTTGCTTATATTTCCCTTAGCATGCATAAAGCAGTGGAAATATGCCAACAAATTTAACATTTGACATGTGAGAGGCAAAGAGTAGAGAGGATGATTGTTCAGTTTTGATTTTGTATCCCTATTAGGTTTAATTTGTTATAAAGAACATGTAACTTTTGCAACTTTCACAATTAAAAAACATTAAGGAACTTCTTCAAAGTCAAGGGTCACTGTATACAGTTGTTCAGGTTCAGCACTCTACAAAGGATCCGGGGTGAGGGGTACGGGTAGTATTCACATCATAAACATGGGGGAGTGGAAGGGTGGGTGGACATACCAGCCCAGGTTCTGAAGCTTCAGGGGAGAGCCCCCCCCACATTTAAAACCCACATCCATACGCTGGAACATGCACAGTGGCCCCTCTGTTACCAGCCATGTGACCCTAGAGACAAAAGTATGATCATGGATGTTACGGCACTTTCCGAAAAGTCATAATGTTAGGTATTGCTCTGAGCAAGAGTATGGCCATGTGTGTGTCCTCAGCCAGGGCGATCGCAGTGCTGACGTTCAGGAAAGCTCTCCGCTGGGCACAGCCAGGATAGAGCTGCCACGTACAGTTGTTCAAGCTATGCGGTAATATCCTAAATTTAACACAACTTTACCTGAAGAGGGGCATCATTTTCTAATTTGCACAGAGATGCCATATGGGCAAACAGAAGCCCCACTAATAAATAAGTGACAGAGACAGAATCCAACCCCAGGGCCCCTCTGCTATCAGCCGTATGACTTTACAGATAAAAATATGATCATGGCTGTTATGGCACTTTTTGCAAAGTCGTAAATATTAGGTATCACTATACACAACTCCCTAGTTCCAGCCCGCAGAAAGCTGGAGACCAGCTAATCCGTTCCTGGTCTCTCGGCACACGAGAACACAAGCCCCTGGAACAGATTGATGTCGGTGGTTTCCTCAAAAATGCCACAGCCCACGGTGATCTCTCATTTTCCCATTTCTATAACATTAGGTCTGTACCAGATATTCAGAAATCGATGGGTTTTACGATGTCAGTAATCTGTCTTTGAGTGGGTAAGGTATATGTGTGAGGAATGTGCGTCTGTGTGTCCTCAATAAGATTTGAACTCCCAGAGGACAAACATTGTCCTTCCTGTATCACCTGCAGCAACTCACAGGTATTCATCAACGGTGTTCCCCTGTCACGGTGTGAAGGTATCTCTGCCTCTGTAGTCTAGACTTAAACAAAAACTCTTCTAATAGAGAAGAAAGTAAATAACACATAAACGATATCTAGACCGTGCATGGTCTATGACAGATGCTTATAAATATTTCTTTCCCTTTACCCCCCTTCTGATGCAAAAAGAATAAGAACGTTCATTCAGCAATATCAACGCAAGGCCATTTGTTACATATCAGGCATTGTGCTGCGTATTGGGGATACAATGATACGTAAGAAATCATCTCTTTTCTTGAGTTCTGTGGTCCATCTAGCCAGAAAAATGGTCTTGATTGTAAACTCCCACATGTTATATGAAGTCGTGAACAAAGTGCTCTTGGATGGGGTACAACAGAGGGGTAATTTACATAATAACGGTTTCTGGGGTTGGAAGGGGGGTAAGAGATGGCATTTTGGAAGGTAATGTTTGAACAGGATCTTGAAGGATGAATAGGAGTTCACAGAGGCAAAAAGTAACAAAAGCATTATAGACAGAGGAAACAGAATAAGAGAAGCTACTTTCAATATTAAAAATTAGCTTGAAAATAACCACCTTCTTCAACAGAACTATAATCTAATACAACTGTCAGGGGAAATGTCCCCAAATCAAAATCAGCTGATTGGAAGAGAGAAGGGCTTCAGACCCAAACACTCCATCAATCATCTCACCCCTAGGGCTCTTTGGGCCCTGGCACTAGCCTTTACATATTTTTAGTTTAAAGGTGTTGGAACTTTTTAAATTATGTACATTTGTTATTTTCCTTTATTTAAAAAGGAATTACTTCTAAAGCCAAAGACCAAAAGCTACATGCACCTCCATGAATTTATTTTAAACCTGGGAATTTCCTTGAGGCCTGGAATTCGGTGTCTGGATTCCAGATTTGGGGGTAATTGTTGGGCTCCCCTCTCAGACCCTGCCCACTCCCCCTGCACCATCTGTTCAGCAGGGCACAGCTTCCCAAAGGTCTGGGCCAGCTCTCCCAGTAACTCTACCTGGGGAGAAAAGCGGCTCTGATGACCCACCAGATCAAAGATAAAGCCCGGAGTGTTTACAGTATCAGCTTTCGCTCCCTGGAGGGAAGGGCTGTATCTTTCTCTATGGCTGCAAAACCAACAGTAGCTTTGTGAATGACGGGCCCTGTTGGCACCTCCAGGCCCAGGAGCCCAGCTGCTCACCCAGCCCAGGGAGGGAGGGAGGCCTCGGACAGGACACCCAGCTCGAGAACAAAGCTATCGCCCATCTTTGCAGGGTACCAGCCTCGCCCTCACACCTGGCAGGCGGGGCTTCTCTTTCTTGGTTAATGTCTTTGTTTGCCTAGTTCAGTGCTGGGCACCTGGGAGACTCTGAATTAGGGTTTGTGGTTTAGTAGCTGCCCCAGTTTTTTGTGACAAGACCTTGAGATCTGGGATCAGGAGATCTAGGTCGATACTCTTCTTCCACCTGGGACCAGTTGCCTGTCTGAGCCTTAGTTTCCTCATCTTTTAAATGATGATGATAACCATCCTGACCTGGCCGCCTCTCAAGGTTGTCCACGTACGTATGAGGGCAGCAGCTGGAGCGTAAGAGGAAGTTCAGGGTGGAGGCTAAGAGCTCAGGGGCCGGGCTGGTAATTCCCAGTTAGGTGACCTCGGGCAAGTTATGTAACCTCTCTGATACCTCAGTGTTCCTCATCTGTAAAATGGGATTATAATGGTTCCTGCTCCACAGGGTCATCAGGAGGATTACATGAGATCATGCTTATAAAGAGCTTAGCACAGCATGTGGCACATAATAAAGCTCACCCAGCATCGACTCTGCGGAAGGTGCTGGGGTTACAGAGATCAAAGACAGAGCTCACAGCATGGTAACTGCAAAGGGAATCAAATGAAATAACAATTGCAAAAGCAAATGAGGTCATTAAACCCCCACACGCCCTCCACCGCAAACATCTTGTGTGTGTGTGTGTGTTTGCACGCGCGTGTGCGTGTCCCCTGCATGCCGTGGGCCCTGCCTGCCTCTGCAGTCCCTGCTCACTTCCCTCCAGCCACACGGGACTCTTTTCCAGGCTTTGATTTCATCCAGCTCTTCCCTGCCCCAAGCTCTTGCAGTCCTCTCTGCTTTAAACTGTGGTCCCCGTGCAGGAGGCATTTCTTGAGCCCCACCCAGACCTCCCGAAACCAGACTCTGGGTGTGGGGCTGGCAGTCTGTGCCCTCTGATGCACGGCGCTTCTGATGCACACGGAAGCTGAAGACCCACCGGCCTAGAATGCTCTTTTCTCTGCTCTTCCTTTCGCCGGCCCCTTCCTTGGGGAGGATTTCCTCCTTACGCCTCGCAGAAAACCACCTGCTCCCAAAAGAGGTTGGTGAGACAGCCTGTGTTTTCGTTGTCGATCTATCATTTAATTCAGAGGAAATTAGAAGTCTCTTCAAGAATCCAGTTGGGAACATCCACCCTAAGGGAACAGTTCTGGATGGATGACATCGGAAGATCTGGGGGCAGCTCAGTGACACCCCAGGTTTCCGGACACACGGCCATTGCAGGAAGAGAAAACAAAGCGCAGAGTCCTGGAGCAGGTGAACTGGCTTAGGTGGAGAGAGACTAAGCCACTCAGGGATATTTAGCACCTAGCGGAAGAGCAGAAATGTTAAAGCTGTAATTAACAGCTATATTCTAATCTCAATAGTAGCTAAGAACAGACTTAAACATGAGCCTGAATATAACAAAATAGCCCCAGGAGAACAAAAGGAAATCTGGAAAGTTGTTGCTAAAAACAGTTACATTAGTGATATCCAGGAAGTCTTTTTTTTTCCTTTTAACATATCATCTCTACTAAGTGAAGTATCCCAAGAATGGAAAAACAAGCACCACATGTACTCACCATCAAATTGGTATTAACTGATCAACACATAAGTGCACATGTAAGAATAACATCTACTGGATGTCGGGCAGGGGGGAGGGGGGAGCGAGAGGAGGGGACGGGTATTTGCATACACAAAGAGTACGATGCGCACCACCCGAGGGATGGACGCACTTGAAACTCGGACTCGGGAGGGGGGCAAGGGCAACATACGTAACCTAAACATCTGTACTCCCATAATATGCTGAAATTAAAAAAAAACAACATATCATCTCATTGTGGGTTACCCCCCCCCCCAAAAATCAAAGTTCACCAATTTATGGCTGTTGTCTAAGTAACTTGAAGTGCCTGGGTCACTGGAGGTGTATTGGTGACATATCCGGGGTCTTCGTTCCCCAGGCGGACACCACCACGCTCACCTGGCGAGTAGCAGCATCCTCTCGGGAAAAGCAGAGAGTCTGGAAAGAGAGGAAAGGGCACCGCCAGGTGCCATTTTTATCGATGGGAATGCAACACGGTGGCGGACCAGGAGGGAAGCAGCGCAGTCTGGCCCGGCTTGGCGGAGGGTGCAGGACGCTGCTGCGCCCGGGCAGACCTCCTCGCGCGGTGCTTCCGAAGGACTAATGCAATTGTGGGGGGGCCCGAGGAGCCACAAATAGAACAAAGGGAGGAAAGGAAAAATCAATACGCAGTAGGAGGAGGAAGGGAGCCCGGCTTGACGTCTGAATCTTGCTGGTGAGAAAAGGAAACAGGCGGTGGAAACCAGCAGCCTGTCGCCCCGCGTTGGAGAACCTGGGCGCGGGCGGCGTTCACAAAGACATTCCGAGGAAGATGCTATTATCCATCTTCCGCACACGGGGGATTGAGAGTCAGAAAGATTACATAGCTTGCTCAAGTTGTAAATAAAAGCATTGAGATTTGAGCCCAGGGTCCCAATCCCTCGTCCCCAGGCTCTTTCTAAGCCACCAGAGCTGTCCGGTCTACGAGGGCATGCCCCGAATCTGAGCGCAAGTGAGTTCGGGAGCAGAGGGGACCATTCACCTGTGTTTACGGAGTTGGCTTCCCAAGGCCGATTCACCTGGGAAACAGCCTCTGGGGAAACTTGACTCCCTCCCTCTCCCGGCCCTGCACAAATTGATGTGAATCTCTCTGAAAGCAGCCGGTGTGCGAAGGCAGTGGCCTTCACCAGGGCCTAAGAAAAGGCACGCCTTTCTCCTTGGGACGTGTCCCTTCTTGCCCTCTTCCTGGAGGGTGCGCAGTAGAGAGAGGGCACTCGGAAAGGAGGAAATGACAACTCCAGGGCTCCCGAGGCTGAGATCTGCATTCCTGCCTCTGGGCTCTCCTCAGGGGAAAGCAGGGACTCCCATTTATCGGTCCACACCCCAGGCCCTGGGACCCCGTATTGTCCCTCTCCCTCCCTCGCACTCCGGAGCCATTTTTCTTCTGTTGGAGAGTAAAACAGAACTCAATAAATCAAAGTGGTTTCCCCAGCAACAGTGGAGAAGCAGGTTCACTTATGCCAGGTAAATAATGCATGAGCTGGAGCTGAGAAATACGGCAACCGAGTTCATGTTACTAACAGGTTCACTGAACCCCGAGGCCAGGCTGCTGAGCCGTGGTCCCAGGAGATAAGGTTGCAATTCCCGGCCAGCCCCTCCCCTCCAAAGGAAGCCTTTCTGTATTCAGGCTTTTCTGTTTTTCTTTTTCCCTGTTCTCACTGTGCTATTTTCTCCTCCCTAAGTCAAACTCCTCTGCGTTGCAGAGCGAAGGGACTAGGCACCCATTCTCCGTGTGGCTTCTCTGTCTCTAAGGACAGGGGGTGTATAAGGGGAGGGTCTATTTTGCAAAGTCAGCCAATGCACCAGAGACCCGACACCAGGCTGGCTCCCCAGTCTTCTCGGGTCTGCAGGAGACGGTTTGTTTCCAAATCCATTAGGTGTACCTGACAGGTCGGCCAGGTCCCCACGTTCCCTGGCACAGATGGACTGTGCCAAGAAGAAATGTAAACCGAGCCACATTGTGAAAGAACAGCTTGTGATAAAGACCATGTGCTCCTCGCCGCCCCGAATAACTGATACTGTATCTACATCTCTCTACCTTCCCAGAGATGTTTTCCTTTCTCTGATTTGTTCTCTGACAGTAGTGGGTTTTTTTTTTAATTTTGTAAATACTAAATTACAATATAACGTAGAAAAACCTTTTCCAAACCACAGAGCACCCTCCCAATTCGACACGTCTCCCGCGCCCCCACCCCAAAGAGAATCACACTCATTTAGATGATGGAAAATTCAGTACAAGGAGAAACTTTAAAACACCAATCATAATAAACTAGAAGGTTTTATTGGGGAAAAAAGTGAAGATTTGGTCCCTGCCCAAAAGGACTTGCAAAATTGGCCTCCAAATTTGAGCAAGATGAAGTACTTACAGATGTGCACAGTAAGGGACCTGGTGTCCTTCTGTCCCGGCAGATGTGTAGAAGGGAGTAGCTGGGCCTCTATTTACCTTATGTCCCCAGCCCTTGGCATCCTGCCTTTTGCATGCAGTAGACACCATCCAGGAGAGACTAAGATAATAAAGAAAAGCTGATGAAAACATCTAGTTCCCATGGAAAAAAAAATTGAGATGCAATGAGATTTAGGCAACTATTGTCATTTATTGTGTTCGTTTTAACATATGTATAGCATTATAAAATGGTCTGACAGCAGATACTGTACAGAGTATCACGGTGTTAATGAGTAACTATCTATGGAAATGCTTCTATTAAAAGCCTCCCTGTTTCTCAGGTGGAAAAGAGTAATTCGCATTGACAACAGACACCGCTCCGTGATGCAAAACGAGGCAAGTCTTCAACGAGTATCATAGCAACCTAGTTGGTCTGTGAAAATTATAGCAGTTTTGCATGAAAACCTGAAAACCGAACAGCCAAATCAGTTAGAAAAACTATATAGTTAAAAAAAAAAAAAATACGACCTGGTAGCAAATGTGAACAGGACAACTAAAAAAGCTCAGGCCTCTCTCGAAGCAGCTTAGGTAAAGTCGTAGGGATTAAAGCAATGTCTACCTTGTGCTGACGTAAGGGGAGCGGTTTGGTCAGGACCGAATGTTTGTTTCATTGATCCGGGATCCTGCCTTTGCCACTAGACATTATGACAGGCGCGTAAGAAGGGGGAACTTACTCAGTAGCAGCCAACCGACGAAATGATCAAAGGTATAATTGGGGGACAGGCCACCCCTGTCTGCCGTGGATCCCGCAAACAGGTATGCAATGATTACACAGCAGTAGTTAGCCCTCGAATGTGGGCTGGTAGGTGGATTTGTGCGATACGATAGCACAACGGAAGAATGCTTTGGAAAATCACCACCACAAATTGTCCTGGGATTGAGCCGCGACAGCAGATCAACAGGTCCTGTCCTACTGAGCAAACAGTCTGTCTGTGGGAGAATACGAATAATTACTGTGGAAGTTGTTGACGGAAGCACCCAAGTCTTGGTGGCGACATCACAAAACCCATTTAAAAACAAATAACGAGACAATGCGTGTCTGTGGCAGAACAGCCCGAGAGTAACCACGGAACCTGAGACACTCTGCGGCAGTAAAGGCTGCTGTCCCTCTGGACACCGGAGAGGTTTCCCGACACCACCGCCCATCCTTCGGGTGCCAGGACCCAGCACGCTTTGGCACCGATTCAAAAGGCGGTACATCTAGACAGTTGCAGTACCGGTGGGACATTCCTGTCCCAGCAACAGATTATTTGCACATTCTTGGCTAACGCGGCAGGGACTGTTACAAGTCATGCAAACACAATAATGTCATACCTTAAAGTTTCACAGTATAGTTAGTACTTTCAGAGCACTATTGTGCCTTTATTTAACTTGTATTTTTGTTTCTCTTCTCTCATTTTATTATCCCAAGAAAATTGTGGGACTAGTCAAAGTAGCCTTTTTCTTTTCTTTTTTTTTTAATGAGACACAGTCTCACTCTGTAGTCCCAGGTAGAATGCAGTGGCGTCATCATAGCTCACAGCAACCTCAGACTCCTGGGCTCAAGCGATCCTCCTGCCTCAGCCTCCCGAGTAGCTAGGACTACAGGTGTGCACCACCACACCAAGCTAATTTTTCTATTTTTAGTAGAGACAGGGGCTCGCTCTTGCTCAGGCTGGTCTTGAACTCCTGACCTCAAGTTATCCTCCCACCTCAGCCCCCCAGAGTGCTGAGATTACAGGTGCCGCCCATTTTACAAGAGCGAAAACTGAGGCACAGCGGAGCCTTCCAATGCCTTAAATCCCTCAGCGATTTCAGGCCTGTCTTTGTGGCCAGGCCTGTCACTGAAGCCACATTGGGACATTCATCCCTTCATGGGCAAGTCCCTGCAGGTCAAAGTGTATTATCCAATGATACCATCCAACGCTTTACATGCTTTCCCTGTGTTACCCCAGTAATTCAGAGGAAATACTGGAAAGCGTTGGGGGCCCTAAGTAGCTGGACAATTGCAAAACCTCCACTTCACTCACCACCATGTAAAATGTGCATGGACCCAAGACCCGAGAGACGAGACACTCCCTCCCTCCCATCCCACACCCTGCCCTGCCATGTCACCAGTGGCATGTGCATCCCGCTAGGACCATGCTGCCCCGGGCTCCGACCACCTGACCACCACCCCCTGCCTCTCCATGAACTACATGAGCAATTTAGGAGTCCGGGTCCAGGGAGTGCCAATCCACCCGGCCACCCAGGGGGAAGGCCCCACCCGGAGAATTGCCAAGGCTTGTCGGGGCCTCCCGTCAAGTCAGTGCTGGTCTGCAGGGCAAAGAGGAAAGGCCAGCCACCGGCAGGGCAGGGACCAGGCAGGACCTGGGCAGTGCTCACAGAGGGGCTCCGACACGGAGACCCCTGCCCCCACAAGCACACCCCTGTCCCAGCTAAAACCAGGGCAAAGGCAATGGGTGTGGCCTGTGGCCTAAGCCTCTGAAGCCTCTTGGGAGGATCTAGGCAGCCATAGCCACCGTCCCCGAGCACCATCAGAGGGAATCACCCACCCTGCTAAACAGCCACAGAGCATGGACCTTCCTTTACTGCGTCTCTTGACCGGATTTCACTCCCCTCCGTCCCCACGCTGGCTCCGCTCCAGAATTCTTCTCTGCTCTTAGAATACCACGAGCTCCCCTCCTCCCCGCTCCCACCTGCCTAAGCGGGGTGGTGCACGCCGTCTGGGGGACGGACACGCTCGAAGCTCTAACTCGGGCGCAGCAAAGGCAACGTATGTAACCTAAGCATTTGCACCCCCGTAATAGGCTATAATAAAATAAATAAATACATACATAAAAATAAATAGATTTTTAAAAATTAAAAAATAACACCGACCCCCTGCTCGGCTCCTCCTCCCCCAGACTGGCTCTGCCCCTGGAAGGAAAACCAAACCACACTCTCAGACTAAGCCCCCACCTCCGAGACCACCACTGCCACGTGCCTCACCCGCCCCCGGCCTTCGGAGGGAGCCTGAGTGCGATCCGAGGAGGCGGAATCAGGAGGAAGAGTCCTGGGCTCCACGACCTGGAGCTATACTCCGTCTCCCCCTCCCTGCCCCTCCTAACACAGAGTCTCACGCCCAAGCTCCACCGTCCCCTCAGGCTCCGGGGAGCACCCCTCACAGTGCAGCACCACTGTGACCCCTCGAGTGCACTTTCCCGTACTCACGAGAGCTCCGCAGGGCGGGTGACAGTACCTCTTTTACAGATAAGGAAACTGAGGCCCTGAGAGGTTAAGAAGTGAGTGCACCGGGGAGGAAGGGGTTGGCGCAGTGAATGGCAGAGCGGGAAAGAGCCCGGTTCTCCGGGCCCCAGCTCGGTGCTCCGAGATGCCACCATGCCTCTCCACTGCCCTACAGTTCCCAGTTTTTGCCAGGAGGGGCCTTTCTCCCCTTCAGGCCCCATTTAGGTCTTTGGAAACTGGGGCATCTGTTATTCTCCTCTCTACTGTAGATCTTCAGTGGGGAAGTGACCGTAGGTGACAGCAGCCCCGGGAAGTTGGGGCTCTCCTTTGATTCTGCTTGTCGAGAGCTGTGGGGGCACAGACCAGGACCAGAGCAGCCCAGAGTCAAGCCCAGGGCTCCCAAGACAGCACTGAGGGACAGTGGGTGCGAAAGCACAGTGCGCCCCCTTGATGTCACATCCTATCTTTGGGGCCACTGCACCCACCTCTGTTGGCACAGGCACCTCCCCGCTCTGAGCTCCTCCTGGTGGAAGGCTTGGGCTGCCTCATTGGGCCTCCAAGACTTCAGCAGCCTAATGGGATGCAAATGGGAATTTGCTCCCATAAAGATGTATTATGCATGGACTTTCTATTAGATTTCACTCGAAAACTCATCATCCATCACCCCGCAGAGCCTGGACAGCCTCACGCCTGTGTCAGCAGTTTCTGGTCATTTGGTGTCTGGTACCAAATGCATCTCCCTCAGCTGGGGATCCAGGGGACTCCAGAGGTTTGGAACGTGGCCCAGCTGGAGTGGGAAACCACTTTCTGCATCCTCTGATCTTGCCCTGCCCACAGCTGGGGCCGTCTCCAGTGGGAGCCGGACACCTTGCCCTCGCGTAAAGGTACCCTGGAGCATGGAGGATTCGCCGGGGCATGGACGATTTTCGGGTGGTGAATTTGCTGGTGGCGAGAGGGAGAGGTTTGGGATGGGAGGGGAAGGAGGAGGGCGAGCTCTCAGCACGGCCCCAGACTCCGGTCAGGGAGGCCAGAACCACGCATGAGGGTAAATGACCCACGGGGACAAATACAGCCCTAGTCTAGCGGGATCGTTCTGGAGCACTTGTCCTTCCCCCCACACCTACACCTGCACGTGCACGCAACTCACACCCACGTGCACTCACACAACCCACATCCCTGTGCCTGCAGACTCACAGCCCCCCTCACACACACGGCACACCACGCTCACACACGTACACGCTCACACAGCACACACGGGTTTATGTACATACACACTCATGTACTCATGCCCACAATGCAGACCACACACAACCCCCCCACACACACACTCATTCACACATACACACACACACACACACACACACACACACACACACGCCAGCATTATCTCGGAGACCACAAAAGCAAGCTTTTCCTCATTCATGAAAGGCTGCAGAGGAACTTTCCAGAGTCGCTAGGATACAGACTCGTGGGTGTTTGGAGCAGCGATAGACAAGCTCCCCAGCTTCTCAGGAGCAGTGACGGGGAAGTGAGAGTCAGGTTCCCTCCCGTGGCATCCCCCGATGGAAAGGCACTAGGGCCATAGGGGACAAGAAGCCTGGCGGGAAGAGCCGCTTAGACACTGGAGATCGGGTAACCTGCCAGTAAGAAGAGAGGCATCTGCCCTTGAAGACCGCAGAGCCCGTAAACGCATCGGCCCCTACCAACCGGGCATCTACCGCGTGCCAGGGCCGAGGAGGGGCCGATGCGACCAGGCCAGTGCGCAGAAGACAGCCCCTGATCCAGGGCAGGTTGTGACCTGCCAGACGAGGGCTTTCAAACCTGGGCGCTAGTCCTGGTGGTTAGAGAGGGCAGAGTCACTGTGGGCTGGAGGGGCCAGGGAAGGAGGAGGAGGAGAGAACATTCCAGGGGGAGATTGGTGTGAGCTAAGATGTAAAAGTAGGATTGTGGAGGGTGCAGGGTGAAGGGCCAGCCTCGAAGAACTGGGTATCCAGGGTCCGGGTGGGACTGAGTTTAGGAGCCTGGTTTCGAGGTCGCCATGCCTCTGCTAAGGAAGGAGAAAGGCCTATCCTTGAGCCCTGCTTCCACCCGCCCCTCGGCCAGGAAGCCGCGCACGATCCCCCCGTTCCCAGGGCCCAGCCCATTTGCAGTGTTGGATTCAGACCAAGTCATTACATAGTGAGTTTTCATGATAACTCGCTGACGTAGACAGGGTCCCGTCTACCAGGCCAAGTCATATAAACAAGAGCCACACCAGTGATCTTAGTGAGGCCGATGCCGTTTCTTAATATAAGGGGTATAAGGGCTCAGAGGAGGATGAGAAAGCACCATATGGGACACTGAGGAAAGGCTTCAGGAAGGACGTGGTGTTCGAGAGGGGCTTGAGAAGACGGGCTGGATATCTTCTTCCACTGGCACTGGCTTACCTCCACACTAGATTTCATTTACAATGGCTTAAAAACCTCCTCATCCCTTACAATGGCTCGCACAGAACTAGGCATTCGTAAGTTCCCAATGCACGGATGGTCTCGTTCATCCATCCCGCGTCTGCTGGCCTGGTTGCTCGCTGGCGGGGCTCCTGGGAGCCTTCCCCGCCCTCAGAAAAGTGGGGCCCACATCCAGCCCACTCCATCTCCGGGAGTCCGGCATTTCTAGAGGAAGTGGGGATGCTGCCGGGACAGCCCTGAAGCTGCCACTTGCACCCTGTGGGTCAGAGTGTAGGAGCATAGTGCAATTTGGAGTCTTGGGACTGTGACCTCAGAGAGGTCGGTCTATGTCGTCCTTGTACAGCTCGGTGCTGGAGGTGTTAAGTGGCTATGCAAAGTTCCCAAGATGATTCAATGAGATGAAAGCAAATCTCACATTAAAAATTGTGCTTTGATGTAACTTTACAATGGAGAATCCTAAAATGCTGTGCCTCAGCCAGGTGATCCAGGTCAAGGTCAACAGGGGTAAGTTATGTTGATGTAGGCACTGTTGATAGGATGTGCCAAAAACGGCTCCTGACTTCTGTGGTCCTTCTCCCCAAACCTACGACCCCAGTTCCATCATGAGAAAAACAGCAGATACCTGACATCTTCAAAACCCCTGAAGGTCACGGAAAACAAGCCAGAACTGTCAGCCAACAAGAGCCTATGGAGCCATGACGACTGATGTAATGTGGCATCCTGCTGCAGAGACAGGACTTTAAGTAGAAAATAAGGAAATCTAAGTAAGGTGTGGGCTGAATTAATAATAATGTATCAACATTGGTTAATTATAACAAATGAGCCATATTAAGGTAAGATGTTAATAATAGAGGAAACTGGGTACGAATATATGAGAACTCTCTATACTATTTTTGTAATTTTTCTGTAAATCTAAATGGTTCTAAAATAAAAATTTGTGTTTAAAATCATTGTGCTTTGAAGCCATAAAGGCGTTCTGCCAATGTTAGCTATGACTGGTTAATAGTGGACTCCCCATCCAGTGCTCACCCTGTCCCATCACACGGGTGCTGGATACCGCATGTCCCCTCACGCTCCTCTCGGCTGTGACAGTTTCTCTGACTTTCCCTGTCTCTGAGGAGCACCAGGCAGGTATTTTGCAGAACATCCCTCAGTTGGGATTTGTCTGATGTTTCTCTCGCTCTGATTTCAAGCCACTGAGAACCGCGGTAGGGGCTGCGGAGCTGAAACGAATCCTTTTCCCTGGACAGGGAGGCGGGGGAGGCGCCTCCCCTTCCCTCCACCATGAAGACGACGGAGCCAGGGCGGGTGGATAAGACCTGGCTGTGGGGAGCGTGGGGGCTGTTCAGAGAGCAGGCTCTCGCATGCTCGCTGCACCAGGGCCGGGCCTGGTGGTCCTCTCGGCTTCACCTCTTGCAGAAGGTTCGGGCTCCAGCAAGGGTGGGTCGAGGAGGAGCCTCGGCTTGGGATTGGATATTCCAGAGGACTGGTCTCTGCTCACATCTCTGCAGAGCCTGTCAGAGGGACAGGCTTCTTCCTCCACTGCCTGCTCCAAGTGGGTCCATGGGGACCGATAGAACTTGGATTCTGGGGCCTTCAAGAAGTTGCCTTGACAACCCACCCTTCCAGGTGTGGAGGAGAGAGGAGTGCCTGCTCGAGTCCTGAAAAGAATAGGATTCTAGGATGTCAAGCTGCCTCCGGGGGTGTTGTCATCTTTACCCTCGCCTGGGTCCCTTCGGTTATACAATTTTCTAGCCTCAATCCTGGGTAGCCAGCCCCTCCTCCCAGCACTCAGCCTGGGGAGGAGGCGGCAGCCACTGGGCCCTGACCTGTGTGGGTTGGACAAAGCTGGCAGGCAAACCCCGCGTGCTAAATCCAGTGGACCGTTCGCGATGTCTAGACAGGAAGTCAGGCTGAGAAACAGCAAGGACACTCCCCTCATGGGACAGCCCAGGCAGCCTGGAGGATCGGTCCTCTGGGGTCTGAGTGCCAGCTCACAGAGCTTCAGTATGGAAGCAAAGGGGGGTGCCTTAACCCCGCCCACGCGCAGCAGATGTGTGCAAGGTGGGGCCAGGACTGTCCGTAGGTGGTGCTCTGGTGTAAGTGGCCCAGCACGGCCTTGCAGTTGAGGCTGGGAGAGTAGAACTGGCGTCAGGGTTTCAGACCCTCATCCCACAGCCAATACTGCTCTGCGTCACTTACCATCCTAGTGGGAGGAAGGACGGACAGAGAGCAGAGCCCTGGGAGTCTAGCTCAGCTTAGCCAGTGTCCAGGACTGAGACCTTGAACAAATTAGTCTGTCCCTCAGTTTCCCCATTTGTAAACCGGGGCTAATTTGTAAACTGTCCTACCTGCCTCATGGGTTACAAGGAGATGCAGATGAAATGACGTGCGGGAGAGACCTACGTGATGTGCTTGGCAGGTTTGACTATAAATGATGTTTACACTGCCAAGCTTCAAGGCTGGCGAGATATTCAGTCCCATTGAACTGGGACACTCGGTTCTTCTGGCTGCCACTGGCTGAGTTGCCTGGACGGGGAAGTCGCGCAAGGTCATTCAACCCAACACACCCATCTGATCCTTGAGCATGTGATTCTATGACCTCCCCGGGGTCCCGGAACAAGTTCGTATCCGAGCTGGGGCGACAGCACATGGGGCTCGATGGCTCATGCCACATGGCTTCTGCGTCTGCTGGGGCCAATGCTTCTGGCGCCGAACACCCTCCCGTCACCTCCCCCACCAAGAACCCGACGGCCTTCATTTGCATGTTAGTGCACACCCACTGCCTGCCAGCTTATCACATTGCCAAACACCCTTCCAGATCCTGGGATCTTTAAGGAAATACAAAAGAGTGAAAGACACAACAGAAAGATGATAACCAAGTGTTCCCTTGGCGCTCGGCCCGTGCGGATCGGCAGTGTGCCTGAGACTCCCGCCCTCAATCTGTTCACCAACCTGTTACTCTCCCCCCTCCAAGCTGCTCCTGAAAGCCCGTCTCCTCTGGGAAGTCTTCCCAGATCAACTAAGCCACTGGCAGCTCCTGCGGGTTGGCCCGGTGTGAACCTCGTACTTCCCTGGGTGTCGCTCACCCACCTTCACCTCCGTGGCACACAGCCCGTCCCCTCCTCCTGCCGCCAGGCCCCTCCTGGCTCCTGTGCGAGGACATTTCCCTTCCCGGCCGCGTGAGCTCCCCGGTCTGCCCTGATTCCAGTCCAGAGCTTGACATACATTTGATGTTAATGCTTTATTATCTCTTGATGTGTTCGTCTCCTGCTTTCATGTGGTCACGAGCGTGCACACTCTGGACCTCTTCGCATCTGTGGCGTTTGTCTGAGACACTTAGAACTCAGGGGGATGCATCGTCAAGAAGGGAGGCTCCCCAGCCTCTGCCCTTTGGTTGGATCCGGTAAGGAGGTGACTAGACTCCCACCCCCGGTGCGTTAAGCAGGTCCAAATTTCACGTCTCACCAGCTTCAGCCACCTAACCGAATGCCTGCTTCCCGGAACGTCTCCTCACCCAGGAGTGACAATTCTCTTTGAATTTTTTTTTAATCCAAACTACTAGACAGACAAGTTACATTTTTCCTCATCACACTTTCTACTTACCCTGACCTCTTATTATCTGATAGAGCGTGGTTTAAAAGGGGCCTACAGAAATGCTACCATTTGTCTAAAACAGAGAGGAGGCAGAAAACACGCACACATACACATATATAAGATATCTACACATAAATATGTATATTAGTATGTATGTATGTTTTTGCTGTCAAGTATAGCTTATCTGTGAATCACGTAAGTATAAATTATCTCTGTATACCATACATTATCAATGAATGATGCACAAACAGTGGAAAATATCAGCTGCCTTCGGAGAAAGATTTTCATTATATGACTTTTTACACCTTCCTTTGAACTTTTAAAGCTTTTAAAATAATGAATTGATACATACAAAAACTGTTTGAAATGAAGATATATGTTGAGATGTAATGGTTGGGTGAGGTGGCTCATGCCTGAAATCCTAGCACTTTGGGAGGCCAAGGCAGGAGGATTGCTTGAGGCCAGAGTTTGAGACCAGCCTGAGCAACACGGCAAGACCTCATCTCTAGAAAAAATTTTAAAATTAGCTGGGTGTGGTGGCCTGTGCCTGCAGTCCCAGCTACTCAGGAGGCTGAGGCAGGAGGATCGCTGGAGCCCAGGAGTTCGAGGCTGCTGTGAGCTATGACGACATCACTGCACTCCAGCCTGGATGACAGAGTGAGACCCTGTCTCTAATTAATTAATTAATTTTTAAAAGAGATATAATGATAAATACTTCCCCCACGTGGAGCCACCACCCATCCATCCTAAGAAATGGCACCAATGGTGTCGAGTCTTCCTGCATCCCTGCCCCGATTCCACAGAGGGGACCGCTAGCCTCGGTCCCATTTCCATGTTTCCCTGGCTTGCCTTTAGAGTTTATCACAAACGTATGTACCCCCAAGTAATAAATCCTTGTGTTTTAATTGCTTTGAACTTTATAAAAAATGGCATCACAGTGTTTATGTTTTTTTGTAACTAACTATGGTCAGAACTAACCGTAATTCTAAGATTCATCCATGTTGACCTGGACAACTTTAATTCATGTATTTTCATTGTTACCCAACATTCCATTGAGTAAATATACCCACTCTATTGATCCATGTTCCTGGTGATAAACATTGAGTTATTTCCCATGCTTGCAGCTATGAACTTTCCGTATCCCTGTGTAGGGACCTTCTCCCCCTCTGAAGGCTCACTGAAAAATCAACTCACAAAAGACAGATTAATTGGAGAAAAAGCATACAAATTAGCTTAATGTGTATAAACAGGAACGTTCAGAATGAAGACCCAGAGATACAGGGGAAATTGTCCATTTTTATGCTCTGGTTCAACAAAGTATGGACAGCCGTGTAGAAACATGATTGGACAAAAGGGTATGATCTGATGCTAACAGACTGAGTGGGGAAACCCAGCCAGGCCTGTCTGTCTAGATTCTTCTTGGCCCCTCTGAGCAGCATCCTTCCTTCTGGGTATAGGGCAGGAAGGACCCTTTCTGGAATGGGAGGCAGGGTCTCATGACCTGCAGTCAAACAAGGCAGATCAGATAATTTCTTTACGGCCAGTTTTTACACAGAAAGGCAGAGGGAAACAGGGTAATATTTTGAGGTTTTATGACTGGCTTTGGGGAAAGAGAGTTCTGGTTTCTATGACCGCCTTGGGGAAGAGGGAGTCTAGAGCAGGAGAAGGTCAGAAAAGAACATTTGTTTCTGAGGCCTTC
>RJWJ010023661.1:0-25622 GCA_004363605.1 Indri indri | reverse complement strand
GGGTCGAGGTGAGTCAGGCAGGGGTGAGGAGTGCCGCACACACCTGCAAAGGCTGACCCCCTCCACCTGGCCCTGAATTCCCTCACCTGCCAGCCGCGGAGCCAAAGCCAGCCCAGTGACTTTCACGACCTCTGCTCTGCTCCACTCAGGGGACATCGGCCAATCCCTTGTCCTCCCAGCCTCAGTCTTCCCCTCTCTAAGATGGGGGGAGGGGAACAGATACTAACCTTTGAGGGTCCGAAGAATCCCCTGCTGCCCTCATGCGTCCTCACATGCTCCGCTCCTTTTGTCTACTTCCTTCCGGGACCGTGCTGCAGCCTTGGTGGAGACGGGAGGGGCGGCTGGGTGTGCAACTCTAGGGTCGGAGGTGGACGCCAGGCAGGCCCAGCCTGGAGACAGTAGGCGCACAGGCTGAGGCTGTGGGCTTGAGGGGTGAGGGCCCAACCCGGAGCCCTGGTCCTGCCCGGCAGAGACAGAGGCCAGCCAGAGTGACCCTGGGAAGGGCAGGGCCTTTGCACGGCCTGCTGGGCAGGGCTGGCCGGCCCTTTGGACTCAGTGGGTCAGCTGAAGGGGCCTTGAGCTCCTGGTGCCCCACCTGACCACAAGCAGCACACCTCTGTCCCTTGGGCATGTGGGGCAGGCACACCCCGCCCAGCGAGGCAGCCAGCTGGGCCTTTGTGCTGCGTGGCTTGGCCCAGCCGGGCCGCTGGCCCCACCTGGTCATTCTGGGTCCCACAGCGTAAATAACCAGATTGGAGAGCCTCGTGGTCACGGATCAGGGCTTTGGAGCCCATGCCTGGGTCCCGGCCCTAGCTCCTCCATTTAATAGCCCTGCGGGGTGGCTGGTTCTTTCACCTCTAGCTGCTTCCTCTGTGAAACACGGTGATACGAACGGTGTCGGCCTCACAGAGTTGTTATAGGAATTAAACGAGGCCAGCACAAAGCACAATGCCTGCATGCGCAGTCACAGAGGTGGGGGACATAGAGGGAGATACCTCGATGACAGCTGAGTCTGGCCGCAACAGGCAGTGGGGCCGGTGCCAACTCATCACTGGGCCAGAGGCTCTGCGTTCCACCATGTTTTGGGAAATGTGGGCTGAGATCTGAATTAAAATTACTAAATAATTACCCAGAAGTAGTTCCTGGCCCCTGCTTCGAGTTTTTAGAGGCAGAAGGGGCCCTACAGACAATCTTTAAGGCAAGAAGTGCCCTGTGGGGCCCTAGGTTTCTCAGTGAACCTCAGAGACCAAGGGGGAGAGAGTAAGGAAGGACCCCCCCAAACCCAGCCCTACTCAGGGAAGCTCCAGCTCAGTCTGTACCAAAGGTCCAAAGTGTGACCTCACTGCAAGCAAAGCTTCCAGGAAACAGCTGAGAACAACTGAGCTAGCACCTCTTTTTACAGACGGAGAAACTGAAGTCGCTGGGAGTGGGAAAATAACCGGCCCAAGGCCACTGGCAGATCTCGGGGGAG
This sequence comes from Indri indri, assembly GCA_004363605.1. Taxonomy (NCBI): domain Eukaryota; kingdom Metazoa; phylum Chordata; class Mammalia; order Primates; family Indriidae; genus Indri; species Indri indri. The sequence goes on along the minus strand of RJWJ010023661.1, from coordinate 24,151 downwards.
CTCTGTGGCAAGGTGCACTCTGCTTGTCCACCCCATCTCCTGGGTCCCTTGAAACCCCAACCAGCAGGCCCCTGGGTCTTCTCCAATGGCCAGAGTTTTCCCATCAACAGTCGAGAAACAGACCCCGAGGCTTAAGGGTGGCTGGCTCCTCTCGGACCCTCAAGAATCCGTGGTCAGGCGGTATAGGGACAGCAGTGTCTCCCTCTGGGGCGGCTGACAGCGCACCTGGGAGGGACGGCCCCCCTCATCTGCCTGGGCCTCATCTGGACAGTGCCTTTCTTTCCCCAGCCGCCCCCAGCGAGACTGTAGCCCCCAAGGACCCCATCTCGCCACCCCCAGCTCCTCTCCTCCTCCCTCCCTTGGGGCCACCACGAGGGGCCCGGAGTGATATGTTAATTATGCCTCTAATTGCTTCCCAGGGAGATAATGGTGGGGAGCCCAGATTTCTGTGTAGCTGCTCAGGAGAAACGGTAGGTTTCCACTCCACCAGGAACTCAGCCACGCTGGGTCCTCGAGATTTCCCCAGATTTCGGGAGAGCAAGTGAGGGCTTCGGCCCTGCCCGGGTCAGTGCTCCCTTCTGAGGGGGGCCCAGGCAGAGGAGACCGTAGGGGTGGGCTGGGGGGTCCCTGGGTCCTTATCCCCCGACCCCGTTTCCCGAGGCACCCAGGAGTGCTGGGGCCTTGAATAATGTTCCTGCCGTAACACTGATTATTTGGACCATGGAGAAGGCGGCCTCGGGGACCCTCTGAGCACGTGTCTTTATCTGGAAACAGGGATAAGGAGATTCTACCAATGACCTGCCTGACCTACTGCCTGTGAGTTGATTCTCTGGGCCCAAAGGTAATAGGGCAGAGGGGAGGGGAAGGTCAGCCCCTTTCCTGGCCCTCCGAGAGCTGAGGACAGAGCCTGCAGTGCCACCGTCCTGGTGGTGACAGCTCCCACACGCCTCCCTACCTGGCAGCTTGGGAGAGCACAGCCTCCTGCACTCTAGTCACAACTGGACAACCGCCCCCGTCACTGTGTGCACTGGCCCGTAAGAACGGCAGGATTCCATTTGCAGAGACTGAGGCACAGGGCAGCTAAGTGACTGCGTGCCCACGGCCCCCAGCTGATGGTAGTCGCTACACCGGAGTCCAGAGCCCCCAAAGGGCCTGCCCAGGCAGAGGGGCACATGAGGCCTTGTCCTCCCTGGAGGCTGCAGGGCAGTTCAGGAGGGCAGGGCCCTAAGAGACAGAGGGACAGAGAAGCCGCCCCAGGCCCCCATGCTCCCGGCCTGTGCAGCCCCAGGACCCCATCCTGAAACAACCCCCCCGCCCAGCCCTATCCTGAAATAACCGTCCCCCAAAGCAGACACAGATGCCAGGCGTGCTATAGGGCTTTTTTAATGTTTCCTCACTGTTTTAACAATATCATGAAAAAAATACACAGTTTAGAATCTGGAACCGACCCGGGTGGGTTTCAAGGGCAGCTGGCGGGGGCTGCGCCTCCCCCACCGCGGGAGCTGAGCTACTACGAACAGAAGCACCAACGGGGCACCGAGTCAGGAGCTAAGTTAGTGTCTCGGAATCACGTCCCGGCAAAAAAAAAAAAAGGGAAGCCAGAGCCCCGCGGCCCTCCCTAGTGGGTGACAGTTAGTGCTGTCGCTCCCTCTCCAGCACTGGCTACGTGGAAACCAGGGAGGCGGGGCGGCCTGTTCCCAGGACAGAAAACCAGGAGGCAGTCCCCCTGGGGCTCACACCCAAACTGCTTTCTGCTCCATACCCCCGGGTAGAGTTACAGAGTGAAACCTGAATTTCAGGAAAATGACAAATAATTTCTTTGTATAAGTCTGTTCCAAATATTGCCTGGGGCATATTAATACTAAAAAAATGATCTTTTGTTTACTTGAAATCCCGATTCGACACAGCATTCTGGGTTTTTGTTTTGTTTTTTGCTCTATCTGCCAAACCTACCCTCAGGGCCCTGGCTGCAGAAGTGGGGGCGGGGCCTGGGAAAGAAGGGGAAGTAGCCAGAGCCAGGGTGCGCGGGAGGGGGAGGGGAGGGCGCAGCCCTGCCAAGAACAGCTTCTTCCCCCCTAGGAATGAAATACTCTTTTAAAAAATCATTCTCCAGAACTTTTCTACACTGGCCTTCTTCAGCTGTTAATAGCTATGGGGTGGGGGAACGAACACACGCAGACACCCCCGTATAACTCTAAATAAAGTTTGGAAGCACTAGTTAAAGTCCAGCTGGTTTCTTTGTCAAAGGATGTCCCCAGACTTAAGTGCACTAATAGTCACTGTGAATTTCCAAGAGGAGACTTAGTATCAAGGTTTCCTAAAAGGATTTGCTCTCGCTCTGGGGGCAGGCCTACTGACACTGTTCTGATATTGCTCTATTAGGATTTAAACATGTTAATAAAGAACAAGCAAACCCCTAGAGACTGAGCAATGAGTGCCCCAGCCCCTGTTCCTAGTGTCATCCTGGAAGGGTCCCTTCTTGAAAATCCAAGAAGCCTGGGGCTTTCCTTCAGTTTTTGTCCTGTTCTCATCCCCTGGAAGGGGCTGCGTTTAGTGTACACGTTGGGGACCGTCCCCCACCCCGGTCCAGCTCAGCTCCGAGGGGGCCTGGGCTGCGGGTGCAGGAGCCAGGGCCAGGGAGCGTGACCACCGCCTTCCTTCTGCTGCACGCACCTCACCAGCTGCCACCACTGGTCGCAGCAGAAATACCAGCAGGGAGAAGGAGAGTCAGGTGTCCCAAGCCCCGGAGCCAAGGCCGCCTCTGGGCCGACCTGCTGCAGTTGCACGTGGCGGGAACTCAGGTTGACATCTGGCATCCATTTGAGGCCAGGGTGCAGGAAAGCGAGGCTGAGAGAGGAAACTGATTCCTGCTTCGAGGACACAGCCCTCACCTTATGCAGCCTCCGGGACAGCAGGGTGTGGCCTAATGAAAACTGCTGGGCACCGCGCCAGCTCCCCACGTCCCCTGAGGGTCCTCAGGCCAGGCTGACGTCCCTCATCCACGAGGTCCAGGGTCTGTGGCCTGACACAAGGCTCTTGGCTGCCCCTGCACAGTAAGGTCAAAGGTCATAGTGGGGTGGGGGCAGGGAGAAGATGCAGCCAAGCCTTGCGGTGGCCTGCTGCTGCCCGCCTCACACACGGATCTCCTCCTCCTCTTCCTCCTCATCCATGAAGGAGAACTCCTTGTCTGGCTGCCTGGGGAGAGCGGCCCGGGCCCTGTCTGGCCCCCGGAAGGCAGGGCTGCGCTCCTCCAGGACGCCCGAGGTGCAGCTGGACAGGGAGCTGCTGTCCCGCGTGGTGTGGCTGCCCACGCTGCATGCCGAGCCGGGGCTGGGGGCTGCCGCCGCCCACCCCTCTTCCTCCAGAGCATGGGAAGGCAAGTCCGGGCCGGCCTTGCCTTCCTGCCTTGCTGCAGGAGGGGCCCCCGAGACAGGAGGGGACGCCTGGGTGACAGTGCCAGGGCCGTCATCGCCATGGTAACTGCCATCCTCCTCTGAGGGGTCCCACTCCTCCCTGTCCATGATGCTGAGGACGTCGCCCAGCATGGACGGCCCCAGGTCGATGTGGAAGGACATGATGGACTCCGCGTGCTTCAGCCCGTAACTGGCCTTGGGGACGACGGGCAGATCCGTCAGGTCCCCAAAGGCCTGTTCGTCGAGGAGGGGGTCGGGGGAGTGGGGCCCCATGGCCCCGTTCCGACGGGGCACCCCCTCCTCCATGCTCGCCTCCTCATCGCCGCCCTCCCCAGCGGCGGCCTTCTTCACGGGGCTGGACGACAGGCTCTTGGGCAGCTTGCTGGAGCCCTTCTCTGCGGCCTCCTTCTCGTTGAGCTGGGGCAGGGACATGGCGTTCTTGACGAAGAGGGCCGAGTCCCTCAGGGAGCCCAGCATGTCCCTCTGCTCCCGATCCCCTCTGGTCACCGACTGCGACCGCTTGCTGCCCCGGAACTTCCGGGATAGGAGGCTGCGTTTGGAAGACGAGGAGGAGGAGGCCTGTTCGTCCAGGGACTCCCCGTCGGGCTCGCCAGCCTTGCTATTGAGGAAGGACGTGTCCCCAAAGGCGTCTCCGGCCCGGCCCACGTGCATGGTGTGGCGGAAGTCGCCCAGCGGGGCACTGATCATCTCGGCCGTGAGGTCCACGCGGGAACGGCGCTTGGAGTGCACCGAGCTGGACACCAGCTGCTTGAGGATGGGCATCTTGCTGGACGGTGGGGATCAGGGCCTTCCCCAGGTGGCAGATGGGTCTGGGTTCAGATCTGGAGTCCAAGTCCAGCGGATTGTCATGGAAGTCGCAAGGAGATCATAGGGCTGCAGGCAGAGCACAGGAGACAAAGGGTTAACAGCGGCCGGACGCCCAGCACAAAAGCCCGTCTGCCGTCTGCCGAGGGGTTGTCATTTAAACCCCAGCTCTCCTACCAAAGTGAAATGATGTGAAATAAGCCAGCAATCAATTCTATAACCCTGCCCATTTCTTCACCCAGAGGCTCTCAGAGCAGAGGAGTGATTTTGCAAATCTGGTTAGAGTTCCCGTAGGCATAGACACACTTTCCCTGAAACCTGGAAGAGGTTTAATCTTTCTCCTAAAGGCCAGTGCCTCCCCATCCCTTGCAAACCAGGGTGCTGCTCGAGCAAACACAACCCCATCTAAGGACGTGGAGGTACACACAGCTATTCCAGGTGGCGGTCTAGGGAAGAGACTGAGTCTGAGTTGGCTCCTATGAGCAGCCAGCCCAGAGACATACCGTAAGTTCTTTCTGCTATCTAACTTCCATCCCTATGGAGTTAGTGGACACCTCAGCCTGAGTCACAGTCCTCAGAGAAGGAAACGGACAGGATGGGGCCAGGGAGACAGAGACGCTGCCTGGCTCCTCCGTGTACGTGGGCGGCACGGTTCTCTTTCTGAACCAGAATTGGGGTGGGGCTGCTGGGACCCACGGAACCAGCTCCCCAGCCTTCCCGCCCTTGCTCGATGTCCCATAAATGAGGATCCCGTCTGTGACATCTCCACCTCAGGGCCCCAAGCTCTTTGCTGGCCTCTTGGGAGATCAAGGCAGAAACTCCGTCCCCGTTTCTTTAATCATTAGGGCAGAGGGAGGCAGCAGCTAGACCCTCCGTGACTTAGCCCCCCTGGAATCTGCAGACCCCTGGTGATGAACCAGAAATTCAAGGAACAGCAGAGGTGGAGCCCAGGAGAGCCTGGAGGCACCACCCTCGCAGCTCTTGGCAAGGGCCAAGCTGACATTCGGTGTCGGGCCCAAACCAGCCCGTTTCCCCAGAGGGACTTGACCCAAATGTTACACTGGGCAGGGTGGGGGGACACAGATGCAGGGATTTAACCAAGTGTGGTGGGTGAGGGCAGTCTAGACTGCCAGGTGCCTCCCTCCCGGACCTGCCAGCACAGTCCCCAGGGGCACCCTCAATCCAGACCCACCCTTCCCGCTGCAAAGCCCAGACGGTGGGTGCCTGGCCTGGGCCGCTTCCTCCCCAACCTGCTGCCTCACGAGAGGCCACCGCATCTCACCTGGCCCCCATCCCATCGGCCAGGTGGGTCTCCCTGCCTCCCCGCTTCTCTCTCTCCAGTCCACCCTTCACCTCTTAGCTAGAGCAAGATCCATCCACAGGGGACGCCCGCCCAATGCAGACCCCTTGACCAGCGACCAGCCCCTGCCTCCTTCCCCAACACTGTCTCTTGCTGCTCCCCTCCCTCGGCGCTCGGCTCCAGCCCCTGAGCTTCTGTGCGGGACACATGCAGGGAACTGCGGCAACACCCCACCACCTGGCACACCCAGCGTCCTTCAGGGCTCAGCTCCCAGGAAGCCTTCCTCAGCCGGGGCAGTCCTCCCAGCCGCCTGCCCCCCAGCACTCCGGATGTCCCCTTCCCCGCAGGCACCTGTTACACCGTTCCCTCCCTGATGGCTGCACTGCAATCTTCCCACCGCAGTGTGAGCTGCCAGAGGGTTCCGACAGGTCTGTTCACCACTGAGTCCGGTCCAGCAGCGTGTGCCACAGTCGGTCTTCAAGCACCCAGTGACGGTCCCCCGCCTCCTTCCCACCCTCCCCGTCCCCTCAGCTTCTCCCCTTCTGCCTTCATTTCAGCCGACAGCTCAGCTCCGGGGCTCCCGCCTGCCTGCTCTGTGTCCTCTCACCCGTCCCCCACAGTCTCGTTCCATGCCAAGCTGCTGCCACCCAGTCTGACGGCCTCCCCCACCAGCAAGTGACCCCCTCCCGATGCCCAGGCAGCCACACTGCTTGTCACTCCAGCAAACACAAAGTTCCCTGGGGTAGGGGGGAGCCAGGCACTGGGGCAGACCTGCCACACAGAACCGGCTGAGGACCTTCCCAGAAGGCCTTGAGATGACCCTGTGCAGTCAGTGCCCAGTTAGCTCTCCCTCGTCCCCACCAAGCCCTTGGACAGTCACCTTCCCCTAACCCTAACCTGAATCGTCCCTGGGGCCGCACCCCTCCGTCCTACCTCAGTCTCTAAACAATTAGACACTGAACAGCTAGACCAGGGGTGGACACTTTGTGCCAAGGGCCACAGTAAATATTCTCAGCTGAGTGGCTGGTCTTTGTCACAGCTATTTAGTCTTCTTAGTAAGAAAGTAGCCACAGACAGCATGTAAACAAGTGGGCGTGGCTGTGTTCCAATAAAACTTTATTTATAGAGAGCTTCTGGGTTGGTGAGCACACAGGTGCCGGGAGGGTGGTGCACCCTGCCTCTACCCTACACCTCGCCCCGCGCAGCTCTCCCATCTGGCTGTGCCTGAGCTGCATCTGTTATAATAAACCGGTCAAAGTAAATAAAACGAAATAAGCCCAAAAGAACCCCACCTTTATTTACAAAAACAAATGAGAGGTCGGATTTGGCGCATGGGCCATAGTTTGCTGACCCCTGAACACCGCAAGTCCTGCCAGCTGCGGACTTCTAGGCCAAAGTTTGGGGAAAACTCTCCGGGGGTAGACAGGGGAAAGGGGAGGTGGAATCTGCCTCCTCATCCGTGCTGGGCTTCAAAGGAAATGAAACCAGGTTTCGGATGAACTCTTGGTCCCAGCAAACCCCTCAGGCTTCTGCTGCCACCAGCGCGGCAGTGAGGGGACAGGAGGGCCTTGTCTTCCACCTGCCTGCAATCCGGCCCCCTGGTTCTATGCACAGAATCCTGGAATCTCAGAGCTGGAGGGGCCACCTAGCACAGCTCCTTCATCTTATGAGGATGAGGAGCAGTTCTCTTGAAGCAAAGTGACTTACCCAGGTTTGGACCCCAAAGGACAGAGCTGGGTGAGAAGCCAGCTCTCCTGGTCTGGTTCTTGCCACCCCACTCCGGGCCCTTCTCCGGCTCCCTAGTGGTGACATCGCTGGTCAGTTACCATTCCCCATGGGGTGCTCCCTCCCACTGCTGGCCGAGGAGTCCAGAAAAGGGGGCTCTGGCTGCTGCCTCCAGAAAGTTCTTGCATAATCCTAGAGCAGAGTCTGACCCTGTTGGTACTTTGAGTTGGATAATTTTCTGTTGGGGGGAGGGGTCCGTCCTGTGCACCGCAGGATGTTCAGCAGCGTCCCTGGCCTCTACCCACCAGGTGCCAGCAGCATCCACCGCACAGTCGTAACAACCAAAATTGTCTCGAGACACTGCCCAGCGTCCCCCGGTAGCAAAACTGTCCCAGGCTGAGAACCACTGACCTAGAGTGAGAACAGAGCAGGGGCCACTCACCAGGTAAACAATAGGAAGAGAGGCAGAGGAGGCGTAAAGGGATGGAATTGGGAGCGAACAGTGACAGGGACCTCCAGAGTTGCGTAAGGGTTTCAGTGTAACGGCAGGAATGCCCGGCCAGTGAGCAACTCCACGCTCTGTGGTTTCCCGATCTTAAGTGCTCATTAGAGAGAAGAGAAAGGAAACCGCAGGCCCAGCTGCCCAGGACTCACCAGAGACACTGCACACCACTGTGGCCGCCAGAGGGACCACGTATCTTGGCCACTATGGCTATTCGGGGGTCCCTGCCATCCCACTAGCCACCCGCCCCCACCCTCCAGCACACCCCTGTGGGTCAGAGGGGACAGTGGGGAACAGCTAAAATCCACGTGTGGCCCTGCCGCATTCACGAACACCCATCTTAGGCCAGCCCCGGGAACCCCAGGGTCCTGCACAGCCCCGCACCCCAGAAGGGCAGGCACGGGTCTGCCCAGTGCCATCTGCTTCCTGTTGTCACGCTCCCTGGGGGGGTGGCTTGTGAAAAGTCATCTTCAATATCCAGCAGAGAAGGGTCCCAAGAGAGCCAGGGCCCAGATGGCATCACCCGTCTGTCCCACGACCCCAGCGAGGAGGGGTGGAGGAGGTCTGAGTCTCTGGGGTTCTGGTGCTCAGACTAGACAGGCCAAGCGGCAGGCTTGAGGGCCAGTAAGGACTCGCTCAACAGGCTGCTTTAAGTCCTTGGTTTCACTGGCCCCGAGTGACATCGAGTCACCCTGAGCTTCTAACAGAGAATGAAATGGGGGAGAGGAGATGGAACACGGAATTTCGAATCAAGCAGGTGGTGACAGCCCTGGCTCCAGCCAGAGGCCCGGGCCAGTCCTAGGGGTGGTGGCAGTTTGGGAGGCTTATGTGCCCACCCCAGAAGGGGATCGTGCCACAGGGAGCTGTGGCTTCGGGAGGGGTGTTGCTAAGCACCGTGACTCAGCTCTGCGGAAGTGGCTAAAACAGGATTCCCAACAACGGGTGGCCACTCCCCATAGCCTGCCCTGGACGGGACACCCACACTCCACCCCGGAAGCCACATCCCACTTTCCTAGCAGGGCACGGGAAAACAGCTCTCTGCTCTCCCTCTGGAGTCCAGAGGACCAGATTCCTCTGCCCTCAGCCCACTGACCACAGAACCTATCCTTAAGGCAGGAGTGGCAAGCCCTCCGAGAAGGCCAGGCCCCTGGCTGGGTTTATAGCAACCACACCCTCAGCTCAGCCCCACTCCTGGGTACAGCAGACAACCCTTGCCTTGACTCCTCGCCTAGCCTCCCTGGCAGGAGGCACAGAGATCAGAGCCCTCCCAGATCAGCCAGCCTCGCAGCCCTGAGACAGAAGGGCAGGCTGGAGCAACGCTTCCTGCTCCGAGTGCCCAGGCAGTGGCCTGTCCCTGGCAGCCCAGCCCGAGGCAGGAGCCAGACCTGAGCTCTCCCGGGACAGCCAGGCAGGCCTCCCTCTCTGTAGCTGCCCCGCGGCTCACCCCGGTACACAGAGTACACATGCCTCAACGCCCACCGCCACTGCCACCCACCGCCACTGGCCTGGTTGTTCTAACCATCCACATGACACCAGGTCCAGGCAACGTGGCTGGACACATGCTGACGTGACTTGGATTGGCTACAAGAGGCTTTGTTTGTTTGCTTATCATTCATTCATTCATTCGATGACTTCCTGCAGACCCACCCAAAATTCACATACTCTTCTAGCCCTGGAGATAAAGCAGTGAAAAGGACACATTGTTTTTCCAGGGCGCACATGCAGTGTGAGCGTGCGCGGGTGGGAACAGAGGTGTAAACCGCTAAATAAAACGGTGTCTGGTATTCCTCAGCGTAACGAGGGAACGGGGAGATGCGAGCAACAGGGTGGGAGCTGGCGGGGGGAGGAAGGGGCAGCATGAGCTGAGAACCGAGTGGCGAGAAGGAGCCAGCTGTGTCGAGAGCAGTCCAGGCAGAGGGAACGGCAGGTGCAAAGGCCCAGAGGTAGGGACGAGCTTGCGGCGTTTGAGGGACAGAATGAAAACCCGTGAGGCTGGCGGCCAGAGCACGCAGAGCCCCCCATCTGACCAGGTGAGGAGTCTGGATGTCATTGCAGGTGCACAAGGAAACCGATGGCCATTCGTAAGCAGGCAAGTGATCCGATGTGTGCATCGCAAGCTTCCGGCATTGCAGGCTCGAGAGCAGGAAGCAGGAATTCAGTCAGGAGGCTGTGGTGGAAGTTTAGCTCAAAGAGAAGGGAGGCCAGGATGCAGGTGTGGCCGAGGAGGACAGCGGGGCACACGTTCAGGGCACGTCTTGGAAGCAGAGGCCCCAGGGCCTGCTGAGGGCCCAGATGAGGGACAGAGAAAAGTAGGATCACAGGGGACTCTAGGCCTCCCAGGGGCTGCTCCAGGTGACCTTTTCCAGGCAGGGGTCTCACCCGGCAGGCCAGAGCCCTTTCTCACAGAGGGGGGCCCACGTTCTACCCCCAGGCAGAACCTAACTCTGCCAGAGCAGCGGAGTGTGTTCTGCTACACACCTCCGTCAGCTGGAATGACATGCCGAGGGGGGCTGTGCGAGGGACTCAATGGAACACAGACCACAAATCTGTCAGAGGTGAGGGGCTCTGGCTTTTGTCACCAGAGAAGGATCGATGCTTTCTGGAACACTCGCCAGCCTTCTGCTGCAAAGATAGGAAGGCCCAGGGAAGGTGGAGACTGTTTTATTCCAACGGCGGAGCAGGGCTGAGGGCAGCTAAGTGAATGGGAGAGAACTGAGGCTGCTTCGATCCGGGGGGTAAGAACGGGACCTGTGCTGTGATTTCAGCTGACTCTGGTACGGCTGGGAATCTTTCAGCTCCGCCACACGCCCTGCCACGAAGCCCTCGTGTCTGCAAGTGTGATGTTGCACACGTGTGAGGTCACGGCTCATGTCTTAAAATACTCTGAGCCTGAATAGCCACAATTAATAACAACAACAACAACAATAATAATAAACTGCCCAGGATGGGAACGACTGGCAGTAGATGCCGCCAAGTGGGGAGAAAGTTACAAAACCCTGATCCAAGAGCTGCTCTGAGTCAAAATGATCCCAGGGGATCATTTTTGGGTGGTCTCAGGGCACCTGCAACTCCGGTGAAGTTTCTTCAAATGATGCTTTAAAACCAGCATGATTCGGCAACCTCAACATCAAGAAACCGAGCCCTGTGGAACTATTTCAAAGGAGGAAAAAGTCACACAGGTATTTGTTGAAGCCTTACTTATAATAACAAAAGACTAGAAACAACCTACTGTCCAACGATACAGGAACAGCCATGAAAGCTGGGAGCCGTGACCTGGGCACAGCATTCTGCGGTTGGAGAGGCGGGTGGAGCCCATGCAGTGACGTGGACGGTGCTTACCAAACAGCAGTAAGTGGAAGGGGAGAAAAATGCAGAACACATGCTTGCTTACACACGGCGGTCTCAACTCCACCCAAGCATGCGTTTGTGAACAAAGATGAAAAGTGCACACAGAGAGACAAAGTGACGTTAGCCCGGAGAGGAAAACAGGCTGCTTTTAAGTTTCCTTTACTATGGCAGTGCAGTTTTAATAAAAATAAAAAAATAAAAAAATCCCAAAGCATCAAAGGTTTAAGGAAAAGGCATTAATTTCACAACTGTCTAGTTCTCAGCTCCGCAGCTAAAGCCCAGTACAAGGCCCTGACGGGGGGGCTCAGTGAGAAGGGGGTTCTCCACACTCCGTCGCTCCCGTGTCTGGAAATCTACCGACCTCTGCTCTCTGTGCATTATGTCTGCATTTTGTTCTAGGTTGTCCAGGAGGAGAAAGTGGGCCGTCTACAACAACCTGCTGCGGGGGAAACAGGGAGATCTGGACCCCTCTCCAAAAATTAAAAATAAAAAGAACTCACTCCCCAGCAGCTGCTTCCTGACGCCGGAGCCTCCTCCGCTGAGCAGGAGATGAGGGACCACAGTCACTCCCACCCCACCGGACACTGGCCTACGTCCAGTGACACTGAAGCTCAGAGCTGGAGGCAGCCCCCTACGTAGCAGTGGCGTCTCTCAGAGACATCCTGGGCAAGTGGAGGTTTTGCTTCTGCTCCACCTACAGCCCCAGCTCAGCCAGGCTGGTCACTGCAGGGGAGCAGAGAAAACAGAGAGGGCAGGGGTCACACAAGGGCAACCAGCACCCGCCCACTGGCCAACCCCTAAGCTGTGCACAGAATTATCGCCACTGCCAACGGTTCCCATTTATTGGTGTCTGCTGCATGCCAGGCATTGTGCTAGGGACAACACAAACTCATGTCCTTGAACCTCAAAGCAACCCTGCAAGGAAGGTCCCATGATTGCCCGCATTTTATTATTTTATTGTCATCTGCCTTTCTTGTCTATAAGCCCCCATTTTAAAGAAAGGGAAACTGAGGCTCAGATGGAGTGAATTCTTTCACACACTCTCACAGCTTCAGAATGGTGATCTGAGCCCACTGCTGCCAGACCCTGGAACACATGGTTTTCCCTACAGGGTGGTGCTGCCTGGCCTGTGCAAATGTCCCCAGCTGAGGACTTGCCCGTGGAGAAACAGGCTCAGAGGGGCTGCGGAGCCTGTTTACCTAAGACTCCTGGGACTGAGACTCACGCTATTGCCTCCACATCAGAGATCTGGCCCCTGGATGGCTGTATTTGAAGCCTCCTCAAAGGAGACTCCTCTTACCCAGGGCCCTATTCCCACTTCCTGTTCTTGGGATCCTCCCAGTGTTCTGATTCCCTGGCAGGTGATGGGTGGGCGGATTGCCCTAAAGCAGAAGCCAGGACTCCTCCAGCATGGTTGGGAGTGGGACCCCACGAGGCCCTGCTTCGAGTGTTTTCACGTCCGCTCTGCACCAATCTTCATCTTGCCCTCTTTGGTTGTTCTAGCTCCCAACAGGGAAGACCAGAACCCTGACCCAACACCACTCTTGAAAGCTCCAGGCTGGGTGCCCTGAGCACGCTCCACCCTCGCTGTCTGCCAGCCTGTGCAGGCCAGGCTTGCTGACGCAAAGGTGCCAATGCCAAGCCGCACTGGGGCAGGTCCTGTTTCCTAGAGACAAACACCCTCTGCTCTGGTGGCCCCATCCTGGAAGGAAGAGAAAGAAGCAAGGGCCCAGGTTCCACTACCTGTCTCCCACAGCTGCACACCAGTGCACATTCTCCAGGCATCCCTGCTGGGGGTGGCACAGGGAGCCAGGAGCATGCTGGGGAGGGCGGCGAATCACCCAGCGCAGGGCTCACGGGGCGAACTGGATGAGGAAGAAAGTGACACTGCACACCAGAACTTCCCAGCTACTTCCGCTTCCCAATGCCTCTCTGGGGCTTATTCAATAACCGACACTACACTGTACAGTAAGGAAGCCACTGGCCTCCCGTGGCCATTGAGCACTTGAAATGCGGTCGGTCTGAATGGAGAAGTGCCCAAGTGTAAAATACACACTAGATTTCAAAGACTTAGTATGCCAAAGTATGTATTTTTAATACATTAATGAGGTTAATTAATCTCATTACTATTTTATTTTACATTGATATGTTAAAATATTTTAAATATAGTGGGTTAAATAAAATGCTCAATTCATCTATTTCCTTTAATTTTTTGAAACGTAGCTGTTAAAAATGTAAATTATGTATAGGACTTGCATGAGACTCAGCACTGATTTAGATATTTCCCCCTATTTCGCTAGCAGCACTTTCCATTGGAGATGGATGAATAAAGCCAACCACTGGTCACGTCTGGGTCAAAATGTTTACATGTTAACAAATTATGCTACATTACTTTAAATCAAGTCCTAATATCTAATCTTCACATCCAGTCCGCCACTGATGAACTCTATAACTAACCTTTCGGTGAAATATGCCCATGTCCTTAACTGTTTCCGGAGGATACATTCTTATAAATGAGTAAAATCACTTTTGTTTCTTATTGTTAACTTGTTCTTTGGAGGTTATGCCAAGTTACGGTCTCACCAATGTCGGATGATGGTGTCCAACATCAGGTGTTATATTTTCTTTCACTGAATTGAAAACAACAGCCACTCCCCCAACCCCATAAACTTGTCATTTGTATTCCTTTTGATCCCTAACGAGGGTATCCTTTCTCTTGTGTGTTACTTACTGAACCTTTTTGTCCATTTTCCTACTAGGGAGTGGGGCTTCACCTTTTCCAATAGAGTCATGTGACTTCTTTAAATGTTAAAGCTGCTTAAATCTTTGACAGTCATATTTTGCAAATATTTCTGCAAATTTAGCATATGCTTGTTTACATTATGGTGATTTTATTGCTTTCTTTCCCATGGAGTGCTTGTTAATTCTTACATGGTCTAATCTGTTTACTGGTTTCTGGCTTTAATCTCAGGAAGCAAAGACCTTCCCTACCCCCAAGTTTGTGAATGTGTGTGGGGGGTAGAAAACAGGAGGAAATACAGCAAACTAGAGATGTCAGTGTCTTATAAAATCGTGGGTCACTTAAAATAGAAAAAAATAATAAAGTAACTGTAGTTACTGGATTCTTTATAAAATTCATTTTGTTTTAAAATGTGAGCAAAGTGTCAAATGCTAACTTCATCGTATATTAAATTTTTTATGATATCACCCAGCTATGGGCCTATTTCCAGACTTCCTTTTATGTTCATTGGTCTCTGTTATTTCTAAATCAGGTCTATGCTGTCACTATGTATGATACATTTTGAGTATTTGGTAGGGTAATACCCCTACTTTAACATTTCTTCTAAAATGTTCTTGGCTTTTCTAATCTACTTAGTCTTCCAGATGGACTTTAGAAACATTTTATTAAGTTCCAAAAGAAATCCTGATGGATTATATTGGAATTGAAAGAAAACAATAAATTAATCTGGGAAAAATTGACTTTATCACAACGTTAAGTCTTCATATCCACGTATTCAAGTCTTTTAGACATTCTCTATTAAATTTTGTGGGTTTGCTTCCTACAAGTCTTACCCATTTCTTGTCATGTTTACTCTGGGATAGTGTATGGTCTCTTGTTGCAAATGGGTTTTGCATACTTATATTTACATACTTATATTTTCGGACTGGTTATAGCTGGTATATGGGGAAGCTGCCTTTTCTTCCCCTTAATGTATTTAATGGCCACCCCACTAAAACTTACACTGCCTTGCGCACTCTAATAATCTTTATGATTGAATCTTTTGGGCTTTCAAGTAGACAATCCCATTATCTACAACTAATAATAATTTTGGGCTGGGAGCAGTGGCTTATGCCTGTAATCCTAGCACTTTGGGAGGCCGAGGTGGGAGAGTTGCTTGAGCCCAGGAGCTTGAGGTTGCAGCGAGCTATGATGACACCACTGGACTCTAACGCAGGCGACAGAGCAAGACTCTGTCTCAAAAAAAAAAAAAAAAAAAAAAAAAAAAAAAAAAGACTCAGATATTCTCCGTCATCTTAAGGAATTTATAATTCTTAAAGTTTATAGGAAAATGATGCCAATAACTCAGCCAGACTGAGTTATGGGAAAACACATTATGGCTTGGATACTTTATCCTTTAGTTCCTGGAAAACACAGAAGAGGGAGTCTAGTCTAGTTTAAGCAGTGACTTGTAATCAAGAACACTCTGGAATAATGTCTCCCAGTGTCGGTCCCGACAGATACCAAGACTGTGTGCTGAGGAACCCACTCTGGGAAATGCTCTCCCAGACCCTGCCCAGCCTCAGGGGATAGGCCCTCCTTGTACTGCGCAGTAACTATTCCTGGGCCATAGGTCATAGAGGAAGTATGAGAAAGAATTTAAGATTTATAGCATCAGGCATTGTGCTAGATGCTTTACTTTGATTAAACCGCTTTAAGAAAATGCACAGTAATACACTGGCCTAGGCATTCGAAAGACTTTATCTCATGTATTGTTCCTAACAATCCCACGGAGGTTATCATCCTGGTCCCCATGTTGCAGATAAGAGAACTGAGGCTCACAGAGATAAGTGATTCACCCCAGTCATGCAGTTGGTAGGGGCAGAGCTAAGAGCCCAGACGTGCCTGATTCTGAACTCTGGGCTTTTTCCACTCCACCATAAGGAATGTCAGGGGAGGGTCATAGCATTGTTCTGGATGGAAGCTGGGGATGCACAAACACCCGCAGGATGCACAGTTTTGCGTACAACTTTGGGTTAACATCTCCCCAGTCTGGCCACCCCACTCCCCACCGCTCCAGGGAAAGTACAGAGTAATGCTGGGAGATACAGACCACAGGACCCCACCCCGAGGCCCATGCTGTTGGGAACCCCTGCTCCTCACGGGCCGGAATGGGCCGTTCTCTGCCCCGCTCCTACATGTTTGCCGCGGCGTCCACCTCCATCCCCTTCCCAGAACCAGATGCTTCAGGCCAGGGGAAGGAAGTCAGCAGGAAGGTGACAGAGAAAGCTCTTCCCACCACCTGGGAATTAGAACAGCTCAGAGGAAAGAGGAGAAAGGAGCCAAGGCCTGGGAGTGACCGGAAGCAGAAAACCTCGGAGTCAAGACGACGAGGACCCAGTGACTCAAGGACATCCAGCAACTTCGCTTGTTTACGGGGCCCTTCCTGGAAATGCACGCTTCCCTGCGCCTGCCACCTGATGGGAGCCACCTCACAGAGGGAAGACCCGGGGGAGGCAGGAAGGGTGCCTGGTAGGGGCCCGATGCCCTGTGCAGGGCAGATCTCCCTCCTCCGGGAGCGGCCCCACAGTTCCTGCCTGGATCTCCGAAGGAAGTGGCTGCGCTGGATATCAGATCTGCCAGGCCATGTTTGGTTTTGCTCCGTTTCTCCTAAGAGTCAAGTGCTCAGCTGAGGAGTGGGGACTTCAAGGACAGTCGGGGGGGGGGGGGATCTCTAGAGGGATACCTGTGGATCTAGACTCACCCCAGAGCAGGCAAGCAAGCCTCCCATCTTGGCCCTGCTGGAGCGTGGGAGTAAAGAGCCAGACGCCCCGGTCACTAGCTGGCTCGCCACACTGGGCACATCATTTGTGCCTCAGTTCGCTCCTGAGCTTCCAGAGCAATTGATAACATTATGCACCTCCAGACATTGTTGTGGGGATTAAATAAACGAATATACGGAAAGCACTTAGCACAGTGCTATGCTAGGATGAGCATTATTATGTGCGTGCTGTGAACATGATGCTGTGACATCCTCTAGGGAGGTCAGCGGGAGAGTTCCGGTATACCCAGTGACACTCTGGCCACTGTTACTCCCCTATATTCAAAAAGGACACATATCTAGGGCCACCTAATACAAAAGCCTCCAGGGTGAGGCATGGGCTGAACCCTTTCAATGCCCTGGGGGTCCCCAGATTACCTGTCACAGGGGGAAGGGTCCCCCAAGCTGCTGAAGCCCGGGCACAATCTGCCCTCCCTCTGGAGTCCCGGCCAGCAGCGGGGTTGGGCAGCCCTCAGACTTGGTTTCTGTCCCGATCTGACTTCCCTCCTCCCTTCTTCGCCTTTTAACCTTTAATGACACAGGATGGAGGAGCCTGGTTTCTCTCCAACAAGGCTTAAGCTCTTTCCGATTTCAGTTTGATAAGGATGGTAAGGCGGAGGTAGGAACAGAGAAACTCCCCCATTCCTCCCCAGGATAAGGGTAAAAGATAGCTCAGGAATTTGCAGGACCCTGGGTGCTACTAGCAACAAATAATGCAAAACAAACAAACCAACAGATAAAAACTTCAACATGATAAGCCCCCAGTACAATATAACTTGCTCCTTTGGACCAAAGCAGATGCTCATTAGCGGTGTCCGCACATTGTACGGTCACCTAGGTTTCTCCTGGGCTCTCTGCCATTTGATCGAGCCTTAAACTCCATCCCAGGAGCGGGAGGGGCAGGCCCCTTTAAGATGCTTCAGGGCCAGGGGCAACATTCTAAGCAAAGGAGAAGGGGACCCAAGTGGGGACTTGAGGGGAGGAGTTTGCAGGGCAGAGAGGCTGGAACATGGAACCTGGCCTCACTGTCACATTTGGGGAGATCTGAAGCTGAAGTCTCCAGACCAAGTTCACTCACTGTAAGAACTTCATGGGCACAGCCAAGAGGAGAACCCAGAGACTCACCCAGGAAGGCTGGAGGCTGCCCCAGCTGACCTCCTCTGCCACCCTGGTGGCCAAGGCAGAGGGTGGTGGCCACAGGGGCTGTGACTGAGCAGAGATGCCCAGGGATCATTCTTGCCCTGGCACTGTTGCTTTTCAGATACATTCAGGCCCCGGGATGTAGGAATGAGGGGGAAACACCAGGTGTGCAGAGCATTTCTTACTGGATAGGGAGGAACTGTAAGCCTTCATTCAGGGACACACCCCAAACTGCCCTTGCCGGAGACCCAAAAGGGAGACCCTTCCTCAGCTAGGGAGGCTGAGTGGAGACCACCAGTTCCCCTGTTCCTGGCAAAGGAAGGCTTTGGATGCCAGCGTTGCCACCTTGGCATGGAGCCCAGAGCTGCAAGCTGGCAGTGCCTGGGGGAGACTCCAATGTACGTTAGTTGGAAGGAAGCCCAAAGCTCCTTAAGGAGGCGCGTTTTAAGCTGGAGCTTCAGGGGCACAGTGAGTGGGAATGTGGGAAACTAATGGCTGAACTTCCTTCCCACGCACTGCGAGCAAAGAGGGCTGTGTCCAGGCCTCGCGAGTCCCTCTCCACACCACCATCCGGTTTCCTGCCCAGAGAGGCTGGCATGGGCTGAGCCTGCCTGGAGCACCTCAGAAGTGCTGGCTAGAGTTGGCCTTTAGGACACTCTGCCAGACGACCCCTCAGAGTGTCCTCTGGCTCCAGAATTTGGTTCTTTTCCCCAAGGTCAAGGAAAAGCCTCCAGTGCATAAGTCAGAAGACCTAAGCTAAGCACAGGTCAGCTCTCTCTGCTTCCAGGGCAGAATTGCTCAACCCCTCTCCCTCCACCCCCAAGCCTTATCTCTGGCATCAACCCAGATCCCTGTTCCTCCAAGGGACAGACTCCTCCTCCCTCCCTCCCCACCCTTGCAGGGACAAGCTCCTCTGAGTCTGTGGAACGAGAAGGTCCAGCCAGAGAAGTCTAGAGTTGCTACCCAAGAGCAATCCTGGACACTCTGGCTTCTGACGCCTCCACTTCCAACCCCAACCAAATGTGGGGTGGGGGTGGGGAGCGAAACAGAGAGGCCACTATCAAACACCTTGCTTGCCGCACCTGGGCACAGCCTGTCCTGGCCACAGAAATCAATCAACCATTCCAAAGGTGGAGAGGGTTGGAATCTCTGAACCATAGCCAAACTCAAGCCCTTGTGGAAGAACTCCTATATTGTCAGGAAGAGTCTAAGATGCCTCTCCCGGGTCCACATTTGCCCACCCCACCCTACCCCACTTTACAGATGAGACCCTCCTCTGCTTGTGACTCCCTGGCCTCCAGTCCTGAGGCGACGTCCGTTCTAGAGGCAGCAGGATGGAGGTAGGCTGGGGACACACATAGGACGGGGACAAGCACCGGTGGGTGGGCACATGCAAGAGATAAATAGGGGGAAAGATGAGTTTAAAAAGAGAGAGAAAAGGGCAGAACCCCCAGAAAATGGAAGAAATGCTCACAGCGGAGGCCTGAGCTATAGAGCATAACACGAGCGATCAGTCTTCATGGCCCAGGAACTACTGGAGGGGCAGAGACTCGCCCCAGGATCACCATCACAGGCTCACGTTATCACACCGGTCCCTCCTAATCCCTGCAGGGACCACCAGGACCGCTGGGAAGACCAGGAGAACCCACTTGGGATCTCCCAAGGTTCACTCAGCCCCCCTTGTGGGAAGCAGCAGCTGTCCTCAAGAAGTGGAGAGGCAAAGTCCAAGTTCAGAGGAGATAAACCGCCACACTATTCAGTCACGTGGGTAGCTCACACTGGGCAGCTGATGAGAGCAGGGCACACACATGGCACTCCCACACAGCACGGTCCCAGCTGCCCAGCAGGGATGGGGCCTGACAAGGCCCTGCTGGGTGCCCCATTACTGCCCCAGAGCCCTGGGGCTGCTGGGCCTGGCTCCGTTCCAGCCAACTCCCCAGTTCTGGGAGGAACCCGCAGCTCAGCTCCCTTCCTTTGTGCCCCGTTCTTTGTTCTCTTAAAATTCAGTCCATCCTACTGGTGGTCCCTCCTCCACTCCAGCCTCAGAAAGGGGGCGGGGGCTGCAGGGAGTTATTAGAAACCCAGACTGTGCACAGAAGTTGCAGTGCAGGGCCCCCGTAATGGGCCCTCATTGTTCACACTCCCTGGACCAGCAGAGCTGTCCCTGGTCCAGATGGCTGCTGGGGGGGACTCTTCCTCCAGCACCCAGCCCCTCCAGGGAGGGCAGGGACCCTCACAGCAAAGGGACTCCCAGGGACTCTGGGCTGATTCAAGTGCTCAGCTCCCGGGGCCAAGAAGGGGTGCTGCCCACCAGGCAAGGATGTTAGGCAGCCAGTCAGACTGCAAGAGGTGGGCGCAGTGGAAGGGGAGAAGTTCCAGAGACAAGAAAAGAAAAAGCATTGTGTTTCCCCTCCATTCTCCCAGGGGGAAAAGGAAAACTTCTAAAGCCCAGGCCACAGTCATCCGGGCAAACACAAGGAACCTGGTTTGAGTTAGCAGCGAGCACCCCTCCCCCCGCCTCGCTGGGTCTGTCTCTCTCTCTCTCTCACACGCACACACACTTCTGTCCTCTCCCAGGAAGCCGGCTCAGCCCCAGCCCTCCGGCTGGGGCTCCCGGTTCCCTCCCGGCTGGGGCACTCACCGGCGGCCGCCCGGCTCCCGGGACAGGCAGGACAGCTCCTGGGGACGCACGAGGGCCAGGGGGCAGTTTTGTACCCCCGACTGGGGACGCTCCGGGGAGGGGGCGGAGCCAGCAACAGCCGATCTGAGTCCAACCGCCCCGGGGGGTGATTAAATCATTAACCAACCGCTCCCCGTTCGCCCCGCACCGGGCGCGCGGCCCCGCGCGAGGCCGGCTCCCCGGCTCCAAAGAGGCGGCCAGCTCGGCCGGGCCCCACCCCTCCGGGAGGCGCCTGGGCCTCTCGCGGCTGCGGCCTCCAGGTCTTCCGAGGGGGCGGGCGGGGCTGGAGCCTGGCGGGGGAGGGAAGGGCTCGCGGGGTGCGGGGAGAATTGGTTGCTTCGCCCATTCCCGTCCAGGCAGCTTCTTCCCTCCTTTCTCCCCGGCCTGGTGACACTGGGTGGCGTGCGCCGCAGTGTGTGTACGAGAGCGAGAGCGTTTGTACACGCCTCCGCCACTACAGGCGATCATTCGGTTCTCATCCGCGGAGAACTCTGTGCGCACACACGCCCCCCTCGGGGAGACCGCGGGCCGCGCGCCGCCGATTGTTGTGCTTCTGCCCACACCGACACACACCCCATTCCTGGGCAGGGGGATGGCCCTCTACAACCCGCGCCCCCCCCCCAGCAGCGCCCTTGGCCAGGCCCTGGAGTCCCAGTCTGGGGAGAGGAAAGTGAGTCCCGGCGACCCTGCGCCCAGCTCTCGGCCACCCCCTCCTCCCCAAAACCCGCTCTGCTAGGACACGGGGTGTGCGGCGCCCGGGCCCAGGCACCCGAGCCGCCCCCACGCGCCCTGGCCCCAGCCCTGCTCCGGGGCGGGCGCCGAGGAGCGGGGGTCCCCGAGCCCTTCTCCCCTCCCCGCGGCCCCGCATCCCCGGCTTTTTCTATCCTTTCCGCCCAGTACGGGGGCTCGAGCCCCCAGGCTGAGCCCACCCAGGCCTCGCAGGGCGCAGGCGGCTGTCGCGGCCAGAAGCGGGTGCCCGTCGCCTACCTCTGTCCCCAGAGAACCGAGCGCCGGGCGGGCGCGGCTGCGCTACCCTCTCGGTGGGCTCCGCGCGGCGGCAGGGCTGGCGGCCCATGTCAGCGCCGGCGTTTGTCTAGCGCTGGCACTGGGGCTTTCAGGGCTGGCGGCCGCCGGGACACTCCCCTCCCAGGCTCCGCCCGCGCCCGCCCCGCGCACCCCTCCACGCCGGCGTCACCGCGCCGCCGCAGCCAATGGCCTGCGGGAGCCTCGTCCCGGCCGCTAGGCCTCCCGCGTTCAAATCTGAAAGCTAGAGACTCTCCGAGCTCCTCGTGGGACGGCCGGGCCCGCCCGCCTTCCAGGGAACCCCTCCCCCAGCCTGCGCTCCGGCCGCGAACCCCCTCTGGGGTCCCCAGGGCCAAGGGCGCGTCTCCCTCCCGGGCCTGGCTCAGGGTCTCTTAAGGTTCTTCCCCATGCCGCGCAACTACGAGAAACCAGCCCGGGTGGCGGTTCTCGTTGCTGTTCCCTCCCGGGCCTGCTAATCACCTCCTGGCCCCAGTACGGACCCAGATGGGAGCAGGAGGCCCAGCGCCACCAGATTTGAGATTCCATCCCACACTTACTGGAGACGAGAGGGGGCGGGGAGGAGCCGGCCCCAACCAGAGCCGGGCCTGGGCCTGGGCCTGGGCCTGGGTGTGAGAAAGGTTTCCGCAGGGTGACCTGTCTTTGATTGCCCTGCGGTCCTAAGTCTGCGGCCTTTGCCTCCAAAGCATCCGCTGAGGCTAAATTTTGCTCCAAGCGAACGTCCAGGGAGATTAACTCCTGAGTCCCGGGCCTCGGGCTCTGTTCTTTTTAAAGGAATAATTTCCAGTTGTAAATGATCTTTGCAAGTGATAAATGCCCCCAGTGAGGTGGCAACAAAAGGAAAGTGGACACAAAGTGAAAGTTCCCCTGCCGTTAGCAACCCCCCTCGTTTTTAAAGGGGTGGATGAGGGAAGGCTTCAGATTCTTTTATGCCGGTGGCCCTGAGGTCCCTCAGTCCCCTGGGAACAGTGTGCTTTCCATGGACTCCATGGCCCTGTTTCCCTCTGCCAGTGAGAGCAGCCACCTCTTGAGATCTAATGGTGGTGCGGCCACTCTGTCCTGCCGTGGAAATCAAACCCAGAGCTAGACACCTGGACCAGAAAGTTGGGGTTCAGAGCAACTTGGGAAGCAGACACATGAGTTCAATCTCTGGCTGGATTGCCATGGGGAAGGCACTCACCCCCACCTCCCCAACCCTCCGGAGCCTGGCTCTCCTTGTGTGTCCAAGAAGCATGTGGCCCCCCTGCCAGCAGCATCTGGAGGTTGTGGAGAGGACTGAGACATTAGGTGCGAAAGGGCTCTGTGACTATAAAGCAGCTGCAGTGCAGTAGACTGTTGTGATTTGGGGGCAAAGGTGTCCTCAGAAGAAATAGGAGCTGCAACAGGACTCTGGGAAAGGCTGGTGGGAAAGAGGTTTGGAAGCACCTCTGGCTTGGAATTCCGGCTGCACCATGTACGAACTGACAAGTTATCCACCATGTTCCCCACCTGTAAAATGACAGCAGTCCCCGCCTTCCCCCATTGGGGTGAGTGTTAAATGAGATCACCTAGAGAAGGCACCTGGCCATTCACTGGGCACATGTGGCCCCCAGTGGGTCCCTACCCACTGGTACTACCCCCATTGGTCCCAGGTGGATGCCCTCCCCATTCCTGGCGTTCCAGGACCTTTTCCTCCTGAAATCCCAGCTTCGGTCTTATCTGTTCCAAGAAAAGCATTCCTGGTTTTCTCTGAGACATCTCCCTCTTTCCCATCTCCTTTTCCACTTCAAATAAATTATTTTGTTTTCTTAGGGCTAGCTGTTAAGAACTTGTTTTCCTTTTTGCAAGTGTTCGGATGCCATAGCAATTAAAAATGCCTCCAGGACAGTCTTTAGGTCCCTTTGTAATTCTTCTGCTCCTTATCCAAATGCAGGCTCCTTCCACAAACATTTAAGGTTACTGGAGGTTTGCCTTTGGGGACAGAGATAGCAAAGCCCTATCTCTGCCCTCAGGATGTCCACAGTAGCAACAGCTCACCCAGGGAAGGAGCTCAGTAGATGCTTCTAGACTGCAGCCTAGCACTCTGGGGGAGACGAGATTAAAAGAAAGTGCTAATTTTCCTTGATGTTTGGAACCCCAGACCTGTGAATTTCTTTCCCCCACTGAAGCTAAGTTTTGCTCCAACCTTTTAGGCTAGAGCTGTTTATGGGCAATGAGAAGAAATTAACAAGATAAAAAACTTGAGGCTCCAATACCTACCTTGAAATTTCTGGCAAGCTCTAAGCCCCTGACTTCAGGGAGGGATTTGAGGTCTTAACTGCACCCTTGGTGTAACTCGACCTATAAGCCTTTAGGCCTAGGCGTGTGTCTCTGCTTGTCCGGGCCGCTGGGGCCTGCCTCTGGGACTTGGGCATGCATGATGCTGGCAGCTACTCCAGGGTGGCCCCTCCCTAATGTGCACACCCCCCGCCCCCAACACACACACACATGCATATCTCCCTGTGTTTGCTAACATTGAGTTCTGGGCATTTAGTTCACAGTATTTTGTCCCAGCCCTTTGAGGTTGGTTAAGAGGATGGTTAATCATATTTTCTTGCAGAGAAGTTCGAAGCCCTGCTTATTCTAGTCTGGTCTTTGCCATAAAGTGTGACTCTGGGC
>RJWJ010023660.1:0-25581 GCA_004363605.1 Indri indri | reverse complement strand
CTGGTCTCATCATCACTACAAGTACTCAAGTCTACTAAAGGATACACGCCCTCTCCTCTCCTCCCTTATCTCTGAGTACGCCTTCTTACTGCTACCATCCTCCTGCCTAATCGCAATGGACTCTTCTCAGTGAATCTTTTGGTCATTTATCTCATTTTCTCACTGTCCTCTTTGGCTTGTAAATGCCAGTTCAGATTATCAGTGTCTTTTTTAAGAGTGACATTGACTTTCATGCCCTTATTTAACATTACCTTCTTGAACTGCTCACTTCATGGGCACAGCAATTTATAGCCACTGTTTATCCACATGACCTTTGGCCAAAAGAATTATACTTTTATGGTATTTTTAAGATTGTAAGTGAGAAACATTCAATCTGAACACATTTGAGCAAAAGGGGTCTTTAGTATGTGGATTCTGCTGTGTCTAGTAGGCACCAAGGTCAAGGTTGTAATGGAGCCTCAGAACACCTGGGACCAGGCCCAGTGACACTATTAGGATGCTGTCTCTTGTGTTTACTACTCTATGCACATCTGCTTTATTATCTTTCTAGCTATTTGTTTTTCTGGCTCACATGATGGAAAGTAAAGTCACTGACAGCCCCTAAGTTTTTCTTGGTGCAACTTTATCTAACTGAGAGGGATTGGATGACTCTTTCTCAGCCCTAGTTCCAAAATCCTGAGAAAGGGGCTTTGTGTTTCAACGTGAGCCAGATGTGTTCTCCTGGGCCAGTGGGAGAACGTCACATGAGAGCATGGCGGCTTCTGCAGCAATCATATATGTGCAGAGTAAAAATGGAGAGTTCATTCATTCATTCTCAACAAATACTTTGTACCCAAAGTGTGTCCACGCCATACTAGACACTGAAGATACAGCAGTGAGCAGGCAGGCCAGGTTCCGGCTTTCTTGGAGCTTACATTGTAGCAAAGGAGAGAAATCATTCCCTAGAAGCCAAAGAAACACTATAATTGTGAAGTTGATAATGTGTGTAAATAGGGTGAAGGAAGGCTGCTCTGAAGAAGTGACTTTAAACTATAAGCTAAAGGATGACAATGAATGAGCCCTCAGAAGAGCTGGGGTAAAAGCCTTCCGGGTTTCTCTGGGAAGAAGAGAAGGCAAGTGCAATGGTTCTGAGTTGGGGAAAGCTTTGGGGTGTTTGAGAATCAGAAACAAGCCCTTTGTGGATAGAACCAAGGGCGGGACAATGGAAGCATTCTGAGATGATGTTGGACAGGAAACACAGAGGCTTGCAGGCCACGGCAATTATATTCAGAGCAATGGGAAGTCTTTGAAAGATTTTGAGAGATGTCAATGTCACCTTGTCCAAGGGTTACAGGTGGCATGCATTGGAGAGGTATGAGTGCAAACACAGGGATACTGGGAATTTATGGCACTAGATGGCTTGACTGAGATTGATACCAGCAGGAATCCCTTGGGGGTTACTTGGATATGGAAAGCGAGGGAAGGGAACAATCAACAATGTCTCCTGGAATTTGGTTTGAGTAATTGGTTGGATAGTGGTGGTGTCATTTACCAAAAAGCCTGGAAAGAGGCACAGGCTGGGTGGTGTGGGGAAAATCAGTAGGCCCATCACTAATTTTGAGATGTCCATAGGATAAACTGGTGTTGTTAAGAAGCCACTCTAGTACCTTAATCTGGAGCTGGTAAGAAAGGTCTAGGCTAGAGACAGAAATTTGGGAGTGCACATGTAGTATTTCAAGCAGTGGTATAGCCAGCATGCTTGACACCTAGGGTGGATCATTTTTAATATTTCTCTACTATATGGCAAAATATTTTTGATGAATAATCATGCAATAATTGGTAACATTCAGATTTTCTTGATTCATTCTTTAGTGTTAAAATAAAAACAATCAAAAAGAATACATTTTCATTTTAAAGCTATTATTTAAATTTAGTAAAATATTTAAATACGAATTATATTTTACACTTACCAACAAAAATATTACACTTTACAGTTCACACTCAGTTTCATAGTTTAAATTTTGAAGACAAACCTGCAAAAGTTCACATAGAATGACAGAATTGAAATAAGTCTGATTTTGTCACTGTTACAATCACCATTCTATCATTGTTTATTTTGAATTTACTTAATTGAATCCTGCTTAAACACAGGAATGTGTAGTTGGAAGAGACATGAACTGTACCTGACACAAGAGTGAATGATTTCAAACTATTACGAATCTTTCTTGAAATGAATGCATATAGCTGAGTCTGCCTGTGTCCTAAGGGCTGACTGTATAAATGAACATTCTCCAAATTAATTTCTATCTAGAATACAATGCTTACTAAAGAATCAGTAATAAAAATGTGCACATTTGAAACTAACATCTTTTTATTATAATTCACCAATAACCGTAACCACTGTTTATAAGTTAAATCAAAAAAATCCCCCCTCCCAACTTTGGAAGGACTATTTTATCACTGATGCTGTTTAGAACTGGTGATAACAAAAATCAGACCCACTTATACTTAATCTTATTATTCCTAAAATTTCTACAGACAATGTACCCCATTATTACCTACACCAAGGATGGACAGACAGCTCCTACTCTACTACCCTTGATACATCTCTGATTTAAGCCACAGAAATGGCCGGATAATGTGGGGGGAAAGTGCAATTGAAGAAAAGGGGCTGGGACCATTGAAAGATTCTTATAGGTAGGGAGTTAGGGGCAGAAAGATGATAAAGGGAGATACACAAGGGCAACTATATCAGTAATGTTTTATTTCTCCAAAAGAAATATAAAGCAAATGTGACAATAATTTTGGAATTGAGATAGAGCTGAACAGTAGACACAGGGGTGTTTGTTATGTGATTCTCTGTATTTTTCTGTATGTTTGGAACATACCATAAAAACACATTTAAAGAAAAGGAATAAATGGCATTAAGTCCTAAGCACTTAAAAGTGAACAGAAGTTCTTTTCAGAATCATCACAAAAAAATCTTCATTTGGAATTGAGGCTTCTAGCTTAAATATTATGCAGTTGCCTGAATTTCCCGGTAGTCAGTGAAAGAAAGAGATTATAATAGGATGGGAATTTAGAACAAAAACCGCATTTGCTTGATGGGCAGGGTATGGTGGGGGAAGTAGATGGCAAAGAAGAGTGTACAGACAAGGCACTAGTACTTTTTCTCACAGGTGACTTAATATCCTAGTGGTTCAAAAGGGCCACATAGTCATCCTCTAACAACACTTGCTTTTCCAAGACAACTTTATCTAAAAAATAAAAATAAATTTCTGATTTAATGCTGTTGACTTCTTCTTTGTTGTTACTTTCCTAGCAACTGCATTATTTTTAAGTTACACTGCCAGTGCGTAATTGTTTCTTCAACCCTATAGACTTGAATTAACCTGGGATCCTAATCTAACATTGTTACCTTAGGGATACGTGTCCTAAGAGTCAAACAATGAGCTACCACTATAATTTTAGATTCTGTTCTCTTTGTAAATTTGGGGCAATCCATTTCCAATTAGATAATTATAGTGGTTGATTACAAAAATGGCTTCCATTCTTCCCCTTGGCAATGTCATTACATTTTGCAGTTCCTCCCATCCATAGATGGATTACGTTTCCCCACCCTTTGAATCCAGGATAGCCTTGTGCCTTTGGCCAATAGAATTTAGTAAAGAGACAATGTGACAGTTCTGAGCTGAGACCTCAAGAGACCTTGAATGCTTCCACTCCTTCTCTCCTAACTTTGCCACTGCCATGAAAACAAGCTTGACTAGCCTTCTGGAGGATGAGACACCCTGTGGAGCAGAGCCATGCTAGCCAATGCCATCCTAGACCAACCAACCCACAGTCAACAAGGCAGCTGACCATATAAGTGAGCCCAGCCAAAATCAGCCAAATTTGATGCAGGTCAGCATAATTCATGAAAATTAGTAAGTGGTTATGGTTTAAGTCACAAAGTTTGGACTTATTAAACAGCAATAACTAACTGCTACAGTTACGCCACTTTGAACCTTAGGAGATAATATTTAAGACGGAAGCTAAGTGCTCCATGATTAGATACACCAACACTTTTTTCAATCGCTTAAGACTTCAATATAGCATATACTAGAAATGCATTACTCTGAACATTGACTTGTGGCTGTTATTAGCTCATAAAGAAGTGATTCTTTT
Source organism: Indri indri (assembly GCA_004363605.1). Taxonomy (NCBI): domain Eukaryota; kingdom Metazoa; phylum Chordata; class Mammalia; order Primates; family Indriidae; genus Indri; species Indri indri. The sequence goes on along the minus strand of RJWJ010023660.1, from coordinate 21,435 downwards.
TTGATACATTCTGCTGAAAAGTATTCATGGGAAAGGACCAGATTAATTTTACTTAGATTTTTAAACTCTTGACTTTCCTAATGCCTATTACATGACCATCTCAAATCTTTATGTTATGGCAACATAATCACATTCTTTATCTCATTAAGTAGAAGTATATGGTTTCAGTTTGGCTGCTACTTTGAGAATAGAAAATTGCTGAAATGATACTAATGAAATGCTCACTGACTTGCATGCCCTTAAAAATATCTCAATTATTTGTGTCATTCTCTGTTTTCCTTTGACCTTTCTCCATAGACATCTACTTGGCATGTTGTACAAAGGGACGTTTTTCAGCAGAAGGGGAAGAAAATGTTCACCTGTTTTAAAAAGCTGCCACCAGGATCCTGACACAGGCAAAGATTCTTTCTCTCATCACCATATCATTTCCCTGAACAGACTGTAATTTCATCAATTTTCCATGCTTACGGTCATGAATGCTTGGCATTACCATATCTTAACGTTAACAAAAAAGGAATTTCATGGCTCCAGTTTTTACTTGAACGCAAGGAAGGCGTGAAGACCTCATCAGAAATATGGTGTGTCTCATGTTGGCTCGTACATGCCTCTGGTATAGGTTTTCCTTGCTCCCTCTTTCCTTAAAGTTAACGCCAGTGGTAGACATTATTCCCCACCTTCCATGCTCTGCCCTCCCATCCCCTTACCCAACAAGGAGGTCGAATCTTTTCTAAAACCAGTTTTATGATACCTACAATATCAATGCTTAGGAAATCTAGACTTTTCTCTTTTTCCCTTCCAGAGTCCAAGAGAAAAGAATTGCAAATCATATATCTGATAAAGGTTTTTATCCAGAATATATTTTAAAAAAAAAAAACAAAAAACCTCTTTGCTTATTTCAAGGTAGTGATCATTTTCTTCTAAATGTTTCGCAGTTCTAGTTTTTAGTTTTAGGTCTATGATCTATTTTGAGTTTATTTTTGTATATAGTGAGAGGTAGTGGTAAAGGTTTATTTTCTCCCATGGAGATATACAGTTGTTCCAGTAGCATTAACCATTCATTAAAATGACTTTCCTTAAATTACGTTGGTACTCTTTTTGAAAATCAATTGAACACATATGTAGTTATGTTTATGCATATATACGTGCGTACACTCTCTATTCTCTTGCATTTATCTGTATGTCTATACAAATAATAGCAGCCTGTCTTGATTACTGTAGTTTCAGGAGTCTTGAAATCACGTATTAAAAGCCCTCCAAACTGGTTCTTCTTTTTCGAAATTGTTTTGGCTATTTTAATTATTTTGTATTTTCACCTACATTTGAGAATCGGCTTTTCAATTTCTTTTTTTAAAAAGGCTGCTTTGATTTTCATTTGAATTGCTTTAAATATATAGGTCAATTTATGGAAAATGGATATTTTAGTAATATCGAGGCCTCCAATCTGTGAACATTTTGATCTTCTTTAATTTTTATCAGTACTGTTTTTTGTTTTTGGTATACTGATCCTCAGAATATTTTGTTAAATTTATCCCTGTGTATGTAATATTGATTTGTGCTTTTATAAATGGTATTTTTAAGAAATTAATTTTGCAACTGTTCTTTGTTAATATACAAAAATATAACTGATTTTTGTGTATTGACCTTGAACTCTGCCTGCAAACTTCCTAAACTCACTGTTAGTTCTAATAGGTTTATTTTGTGCATTCCTTAGGATTTTTTCCATATGTGATGATGTCATTTGTGAAAGTTTTACTTCTTCTTTTCTAAATTGCATGCCATCCCTTTTTTTCTTGTTTTTCTTTTTTTTCCCTTGCACTGGCTAATATAATATTGAATGGAATACAATATAATCTAACTGACATTGATAGAAGTAGCGAGAATAGATATCCCTTTTTTGCTCATGATCTTAAGTATTATGTTAGCAAAAGGGTTTTCAGAGATGCTCTTTGTCAGATAGAGGAAGTTAACTTTTATTCCTAATTTTCTTAGAGTTATTTTTCATGAATATGCATTGAATTTGGGCCCCTATCTTGCATTTTGTTTTGTGTACTAATTGTTCCTTGTTTATGTTGTTTTTTTCCCTTCTCTTGCCTTGTTTTGAACTACTTTTTAGTATTACATTTAATCTCAGTCATTGGCTTATTAAATACACCTTTTGTTATTGGTTACCTTAGGGTTTATGATATGCATTTTAATGCATTACAGTTATCATATATCATTTAATAATGTTATATGTAAGTTAATAAATTATATCATTTCATGTAAAATGTAAAAACCATTACCATTTCTAGTGCTTTTTCATTCCTTTGTGTGGCCCTAAATTTCCATGTAGTATTGTTTTTCTTTAACCTGAAGCACCTCTTTTAATATTTCTCATAGTGCACTTATTTTCATTTTTGCTCATCTAAAAATGTTTTCATTTTGCCTTCATTTTTGAAGGATATTCTAGCCAGATATAGAAAAAATAAAATAGTTATAGCTATAGAGCAGAATAGAATACAGACAGATTTAGATAACTATAAATATAGAATTGAATATAGCTTTAGTTACAGATAGAAAATTATTTTTCTTTTTTTTTCAGCATTAAAATGTCATTCCATTATTTTTTGGCTTATGTTGTTTACATTAGAAATCAGTGATAATTCCTCTCTTCATTTGTTCCTCTGCGTATTATGTCTTTCTCCCCCTTTTGGGTGCTTGAAAGATAGTCTCTTTATTATTGGTTTTTGGTAATTTGATTAAGATATGTCCGGGTGTGTGTTTATCCTTGTTGGAATTCATTGTATTTTATGGATCTGTGGGTTGATGTTTTTAATTAAACTGAGAAAATTTCCAGTGATTAATTCATCAAATTTCATCCTTTTCCGCCCCCCCACCCCCCCATCTCCTCTCCTCCTGGAAATCCAATTACCACTTGTTGTTCCACAGGTCACTGGGGTCTGTTATTAGTGTGGATAATTTCTGATTCAATGTTAAATTCACTGATCTTTTATTCTGCAGTATCTAATCTTCTATTAAGACCATCCAATACATTTTTAATTTTAGAGGTTGTATTTTTAAGATCTGGAGATTCCTTTTGTTTCATTTTTATAATTTCTGTCTCATTATATTCATGTTTTCCTTTAAATCCTTGAACATGTTTATAATAGGTGTCTCAAAGTTCTTTTCTACTTCCTTCCATCATTGCTCTTATACCCGGGTCTGTTCTAGTGACTTAGTTTTCTATAGGTCATGGGTCATATTTTCCTGCTTCTTCACCAGCTAGTAATTTTAAAATTTTATTCTGGACAGTATGGATGCTAAATGTTTGAGAGTCTGGATTTTGTTGTCTTCCTTTAAGATATGTTGAATTTTATTATTACAGTTAGTTATTCTGACAGATCAGATTTATCTTCTAAAGACTTTTAAAAAATCTTTATTAGGGTGGGACTAGAAAAACCTTTACTCTTAGGCTAATTTAACCCTACGGTCAAGTGCCATGTAGTGACATTGTGATCAATGATGGACTGTGTTACGATTATAATACCACACTATAATACCATATTTTTACTGTACCTTTTCTATGCTTAGATATACAAATACTCACCACTGTGTTACAGTTGCCAACATTATATTAACATGCTGTGCAGGTTTGTAGCCTAGGAGCAATAGGCTTTACTATGTAGCCTAGGTGTGTGGCAGGCTATACCATCTAGGTTCGTGTAAGAACACACTATCATGTTCACATAATGATGAAATTGCTTAATGATGCGTTTCTCAGTATATGTCCTCATCATTAAGTGACATATGACTGTACTTCTAAGGTGTGGCCATTCTGGGATCTCTATTAAATGTTCTTGATATCCCGCCAGGTCTTACTACTCTGGAGAATGCAAATGTCTCCCAGCCCTGTGCAAGCTCCTACAGCTGTTCAGCTTGTAGCACTCCAGCCGTTGTTCTTTACCCGGACTTGTGCAAGTCTCGCTCTAAGAGTGTACAGCTTAATACTCAAAGACTCACAGGACCCCATGCAGATTCACAGTGCTCTTTCATTGTATAGCTTTCTTCTTTCTAGCACTGCCCCCACAAATTCTAGTTGTCTTAGCCTGCCTGACATCTGACCTCTGTATCCCCCGTTCAACGAGGTTACCACACTTTGCCTGAGTTCCCCACATATGCATTGAGGTTAGGAAGAGCCAGGTATTTTTATTCATTTCCATTTTATAGCTGAGGATGAGAAGCGCCTCTTAACTGAGAAACTTGGAAGGGGCGGTGGGAGCCGGTGGAGAGGTATGGGGAAATGTTGCCATTCCTTTTCTCTGATGCCCCCATGGGACTGAGGTGGCATTCAGAAGATGGGCAGGAGGTGGATTCCTTTAGCCCTGCCCCAAGAAAAACCAATCTCATTAACCTTGGAAGAAGAACCAGGCTCTCCGGGCACACTGAGACGCTGTCTCAGAGGGTATGTGATAATTGTTTTCATCTTGGAGAACAGGCCATCTTTAAAACTCACTTCCCCTGAAAATATTTTTTATTTCTGATCTGTAGATGAAGGCAAACACAAAGCTTTAGGGTGAATGGTTCTGAGTATACCGAGGCAGAAGTGGTCGATTAAGCCTAGTAATAACTACCACATATCGAGTGTTTACTACATACCAGGCTTGGGCTAAGTATATGACTTGCATTAGTTCCTTTAATCCCTAAAACAACCCAATGAGGTGGGAACTATCTCCATTCCTAGTTTACAAATGAGGAAACTGAGGCTCAGAAGGGAATGAGAGGGATAATCTCATGGGTCACATAACCATTAAGGGCAGGAGCCAGGAGGTATCCATCCATACGAAATCCACTGTACAAATCCATCCATTGTACAAATACCAGGAATTTATCCTGTGTCCTACTTCCCAAGAAGAGCATTGGCCTATGTGACATGAATGGGAATCTACAAGAGAAATGAGAATAAGGAAGATGCTGAGAGGTGACTTTCTTACTGGAGAGAAGCACTGGCTTAGCATGCTGTGCAACCATGAGCACACTGCTTGACCTCTCTGAGCATCAATTTCTTAATACGCCAAGCAAGAGAACTGTATTAGACGAGTCCTTCTAAAAATTTTTCTATCCTTCAGTATCCTCATCTTTCCATAAAATCAGATCCTAAAAAAATTCTCAAGACATCTGGATCCTAAAAATTGCTCAATATTTCCTGCCTCCTAACTCTATTTTCCCTGCCACCAGAGGGCTCTATGCAGGGAAGTTTTCATTTGATATCTAAAATCCTGCTATGATTTTTCTAGTTAAAACTCAGGAAAACCTTAGCTTTTTCTCAGATTTAGAAGCATGTGAATAGACCCAATGAATATTTGTTGATTATACATAGGAGGCGGCCAGGTGATGTCGTGGTGGAAGAATCAAGAAACCTGGGTTCTGGGTGCTTATTCCTCTACCAAGTGGATTGAATTGGCTGTGAGATTTGAAGCAAGCCACACAACCTCTCTGGGCTTCTCTAACTCTTCCTATAAAATGAAAATAATGGCGTTATTGGGGGAAATGAAATAATATCAGATATTTAAAAGCACCTTGGAAAGTATAAGATACTGTATATTATACATATGACAGATAAATACCCCTATGAAAACACCAATTTTTTTTTTTTGGCTTCTATCCATTTTAGTAATGTCTCCCCTATACCCTAACACCATACAGTTATTACCAACGGCCTCCTTTCCTTCCTCGAGTTGATGCCCAGTCAGTTTTTGTCCTGGTTAGCACACTTCTGGGCACCAGGGGTGCTTATGGGTCGGCTGGCAGTCGTATGTCATAGTTGGGCCTGAGATGCATCCAAATTCATGCTGTGATAGGGAATTCCATGAACCTTTGGGGGTGGTTATTGTCTGTTCACTCTCTGGCATTCAAACCACCCTCTGGCAACCCCACCAAGATCAGAGATCTTGCATCTCTCTGGGGAAACCAGAGAATTTGACCTGAGTAACACCAACTGGGCAGGGGCTTCTACTGTCCTTTGATAAACCACATGTTTCTCGTGGCTCCTCTTATTCCCTTTCCAATTAGTAAGAAGTGGCAATCTTGGAATTTCGAAACACTCAACTCGTAAGTATGGCTTTGGCATTTTGTAGCCTAAGAATGCAACCCTGTACATTTTTACTGTTTTGAAACATATTCTCACGAGATTATGTTTTCTTCTTCCTCTTCTAGGATGCCCCCCCCACAACAAACTGTTCCCAAATTAACCTTTAGTATCATATCATTCTTGAGCTTCAAAACCTCCAGTGGAAGGTTTCCCACTTTCCGTAGAATTAAGCCAGACTCCTCCAGGCCCCGTGATCTGCCTTTCCAGCGCTGCGTGGATGGCACTTGCTGTCACCCTGAAGTCCCCCCTGCCTTCTGCACATACTGCAGGCTTTCCCATCTCTGTGTCTTGCTCTTGCAGTTAGTTACCTCTGTCACTCGTGCTCTCCCGTTCCCACCCACGTATGACGAAGTCCTTCCCTTCTTCAAGGCATAGTTCAGATGCCATCCCCTTTATGGAATGAACGAGTTCTTCCACTTCTGAACTTTCACTTTCTGCCTTGTCGTGCTCTAGGGAGCTATGACTTATTTCCTGTAGTGTCTAATTTATCTTTGTTGTTCCCACAATACCAGCACAAAATGGGCCCCCTATAAATATTCGTTAGACAACATGAATGAATGGAATTTAATCTAAAGGGTCTTTAGGGAGTATCCCATTGGAATCCATATCTACCCAAAACTGAAAATTTCTCTGTCTTTCGGAGTGGCTATTTATGGCCATTTCTGCTGTCCCAGGTCCCTGGCTGATTTTTTACTTAGGTCTGTGCTTACTCTTACTAACTTTTTACTTTTACCATTTTAAATGTATGGGTTATATCAAGCCTGCTTGTTTAAATTTTTTTTTTCCGTTCCCACTGTTCTCATGTTCCTTTACAATGTATGCAATTACATGAGCTGCCTTTGAAAGCAAGATTAGATTTTAAATCTTGTGATTAACCTTTCACATCGTGAGATCGCCAGCTCCAAGTTCCTTGTGCAGTTCTGGTGTTTTGCTGTGGACTAATTTCTCCATTTCATCTCTTCTGTTTTCTGTTACTTTGCAACTCGATTCTTGGCTGCATACGGCTCTGTTGGGAGACTTTCTTGTCTCACTTTGTTTCATTAAATGACTTTCTGCACAAAACCAAACAAATCTGTGAATGTGGGAAAACATCCTATATGAATCTGTCAGAGTATGGAGGTAGTTACCAAAGTTGCAAAGTTTTTGTTATTTTGATATTCGAAGTATAAGATCTTAGAAAAGGAAGTTTTAAAATAAAAATTGCACATATTTGCACATTGAAAATTTTTGAAATAGAAAACTACTTAGCTTCAAACCAGAACATTAAATTGGAAGTCTTTTTGCACTCATAAAATGCTGAGTTAGGGGATTACATTTGTTGAGTATTTTTATCAAAATTTTTTAATTAAAAAAGACACCTTTGAACTTAAATGATTACTTTAACTTTTTAGAGTTCAACAGAAAATTATTTTGCCAGTTACCCAATAAAAATGGTGAAAGTGTGTATTTTTAAATATACACAAAATACATTCCTTCGGGAAATAACTTCTGGCTGGCCTCATAAGGAAATAAGATATTTGCTATTTCAAAGTATTTTTATTAAGATAATTGAAATAATTTCTAATAATACTTGACTTCCTGGCAGTTAAAATAAAACTAACATGAATAAATAAATAATCAGTATTTAGACCAATGAAAGAGATTCGTTTATAGTAATTGGTTATAGACAACACCCTAGGCATGAAGTTACTTCAATCCCAATCTGAAAACCCTGATAGTATTAAAATGGATGTTTAATGTGTTATTAGTTAATGATAGCTCATCTGAGGACCTTATCAAGTTGCACACAGCAAAGCTCTAGTCATTATTTTTTGCTCTTCCAAAGTGACACTTTAATGAAATGTGTCAGCACACCAGTGTTAGGATACGTTTCATTAATGCCCAGCACTTTTGTTCTATGCTTTACATTTGGAAACAGATTTAAGTATTAAGTGCTTCTAATGTCTGCAGCCAGGGAATCCTTTCCGAATTTGTAACAGTGACCAGAACAGACGCATTACACTCTCCAAATGGTGCGGTTTTGCATTTGAATGTCTGAATTATCCCGGTTTCTTAGAGACGACCACAACACCAACATCTTAAATCCTCAAAATACTGTCCGCTTCATTGAATGCTCGTGATCTAAGCATATGTGTAATTATTCTGTAATTCTCCCCAAAATGTGATTCCTTGGAAATGCATACTAGGTTTCCCCTATTGTAAACCCAATGACTATTTCTTTGTGGCCACTTCTTTAAATACGGTAACAAGCAAGTCTGTGTGTCTGGGTGAACCGCCTTGATAATGATGATTTCTTCCCAAGCTCTCCTTGGGACACCCGTCAGGGGAAATATGCCCTTCATTTGTTTAAGGGTAGAGACCAGGATCACAAAAAGACCATTTAAGATAGTATACATTACAACTAGAGGATTTCTTGCCAGAAACGAGCCTAATGTCACTCACAATAGCCTTAGAAATAGTCTTAGATAGCAAGTTAGAATTTGCAAATGTTACCAGAACCAGTGGTGGTAATCCACGGCTACATATAGACTTCAGAGAAGAAAAGAATCCTGTGCCTCTTAAAACAGCTTTGGATGTGGTCAAGCGTGGAAAATTAAAACATACACTTTAAAAACTGACAGCTGGAAAGAAAGGTGGCGGAGGGAGGGAGGGAGTAGAAGGACACTTAGGTATTTTAACCTCAGTTTTTTATTTTAAAGTTTTGCACATTCTTGGGGAGAACTCATTGGTGGCAACTTTCCCAGGGAACGGTTTAAGTGTGCAGTGATTTCAAAGCGTAAGCGAGATCCTGAGTGTGGAAGTCCTTTGCCAGTTGTTAATGCACCGTTCAAATGTTGCTGGGCTGCTGTTATTACAACCCCTCATTAACTCCGGCGTGAGTTGTTTAATTTGGCCTTTTGGTTTAGCAAAGTGTAGAGAGTCTGGGAGTGTTTACTGGTAAATAGAGGGGAGGGGGTGAAGGAAAGTCAACTTGCAGGGTCATAGTTAGGCTGTGGCTAATTTGATGATCACTCCGGAACAGGTGTTTGCATTGAGTAATTCCGCATCTTCACATAATTTCGCAAATCGCTCGGCTTTCACAGCCCATACCGCTCCCACAGCACCATTACAAACGGCAGCTTTAAAAATGATTTCAGCATCACGTGCGCTTGAAGGTTATGAGTTCATCTCATTTATTTGTTTGTTCTTGGTGACTGTATTTTTAGAAATTTAGAATCTGGGAGAAAATATTGTGACCAAATAGGAAAATTAGTCTTATTGATCATTTAAACGAAAGATTGCATTTTAAAGTTTTGGTGAAGGAGGGAAAATATTTTTTAATCTTTTCAAAAATACACAAGCAAACAGTCAGGAAATGAAAATATTGGCAGAGGGGAGACAGCAGCTGCTGGGGAGAGAAGCTGCCTCAATATCTGAGGTCTGTCCTCTGTATTCGCTAGTTTGACTGCGTTTCCATTGGCTCTCCACTTGAGTTTAGAAAAGACCAAGTTTAAGTTGGAAAGTGATTTTAGAAATTTAAAAGAAATGAAAGCAATAACTTAAAGGACCCGGAACCCACTGTGTCGCTTAGAGATTTGGTTCTCTTCCCAAGGAAAGACCAATGCGAATAAATAAGCAAAGGATGTCTGAATTATTTGTGCCAATCTATATCTATTTTTTAAAAAAGTACTGTACTATCTCATTTATCTGGACATTTATTTGCCAATCTAAAAAAGAAAAGCAAGCATAACAAGAATTCTGAGCAATCAAAATATATCTCCCTAAGTGAGATCACTAATTTTATGACTAAGAAGAACCTTCCATACTCACTCAGAGCCTAGTTACTCTTACATTACAAATATTTCTAACAAACGTGGATGTCTGCTTCTCCTGCACAACACAGATTAGACGGAGCAGAGCAGATGGGGAACAAATGAAGAAAGGATCTCAGACATGCTGGGAACAGCAAGAAATAATAGCTGACAGCTTGGTTGTGAAGGGAGAGACAGGAAATCCATATAAAGCAAACATAAAACTATAAAAGCTTAGCAGTCTGGAGCTTTTCAGAGTTTTATAATTTACCAATCCCAGAAGGCCTCACTATGCTACAGCACAGAATAAAAACCAATGCTCATAATTATGACTTTGAGTCATAAGAAAAGATTAAGTGTCATTAATTAAAAGTACCTGGCTTTTAAAAGGTATATTTAGAATAATTTCCATTGAAATGTGTTAAGATAAAAGCCTCTGCTTTAAAGAGCTGACCTTTAGTTGTTTGGAACTTTGGATTCACGTGGAGATTGTTTCCTCATAATGCCAAATGAGTGCATAAAAATGGTCCATGCTTTGAGGACATAGCCAAATGTTCTTACTGAAATTGGATTTCATGACTATAATTCTTTCTGTTGTGAGACAGCTGGTATAGTGAGGGAAACAGCACTGGATGAGAACCAGAAGAGTTTCACGGTCCCTGCTCTGCTACTGAGATGCTGGGTGAGGCTAGTAGTCAGCTACTCTCTGATTCTCAGTTTCCTCATCTGTTCAATGAGGCTCTCAGACCCCATCCAGCTTCACAAATTAAGACTTTTTTTCTTAAATAGTAGCTCAAGGCTGGGCACAGTGACTCACACCTATAGTTCCAGCACTTTGGGAGGCCCAGGTGGGAAGATCGTTCGAGGCTGGGAGTTTGAGAACAGCCTCAGCAACATAGCAAGACCCTGTCTCTACAAAAAAATTAAAAAATGAGCTGGGCGTGGTGGCACACACCTGTAGTTCCAGCTACTCAGGAGGCTGAGGCAGGAGGATTGCTTGAGCCCAAGAGTTTGAGGTTGCAGTGAGCTATGATGATGCCAGTGCACTCCAGCCTGGATGACAGAGTGAGACCCTGTGTGTAAAAAAAGAAAGAAAGAATGGAAGGAAAGAAGGACGGGAGGGAGGGAGGAAAAGAAAGAGAGGGGCAGGGAGAGAGAGAGGAGGGAAGGAAGGAAGAGGGAGGGAGGGAGGAAAAAAAGAAGAAAAAGGAAGAAGTAGCTCAGTAAACTAGTATAGATAGGTGATTCTCTTTGTGGTTGTTACAGATCCCAATCACACAGCTACCTTCCATCTTGTGGGGATTAGAGGAACCTCAAAGTCTATCCTCACCAGCATCCTGTTAAGATATTTAAAAATGACTCTAAAAGGAGCCTAAAATGTTAATGATCTTTATCTCTAAGTGGCCAGAATGCAGGAGATTTTAATTTTCATCTTTATGCATTTCTTGTATTTCCAACATTTCTAAAAGAATATGTATTGCTTTTATGAAAAGAATCCATGAGAGCTATTTTAAAATTATAGACAAGAACAAAACCTGAGACTCAAGACCTTCCAAATGCTCAGTGTCAGAGGCAGAACATGTTTGGAATAGACGGTGGATAATGTGGCATCCTGGACGTGGGACATCCACTTTGAGAGACATCTCTACAGCTGTTATCTCTGCCACATGTAGACCTCTCAAAATCGGTGAAATTTTTCAGATTGGGGAATAAAATTAGCATCTAGCAAACCAGGGAAATATGGTATTCAAAGAAAAATCCCAAAACAATTACTTGTAACTCTGGGTCCCCAACTGCTCTCTGTCTTCTAGATTGTTATGGGAGAATATCCTCACCGGGAGCAATCTCATTATGATTTGGCAAATGCTAACTGATAAGGAAGGAACATTTTTCTAGACTTTGGATCTCTTGGTACTCTCCCTAGGATTGTCTCCCTGTACAACTGTGAGAAGATCTGCACCCTACAAAAAGGCCATCAAAAATATTAGAGAAATAGAAAATGATCCAGGAGGCTGAGGAAGCTCTGAGTGTTCAATGTCCCAGGAAACTGGCTCTCTGGGCGCCACCAGCAACTTGGGAACAAGCTGGCTGTAGCTCAGGAAAATGGGCCCGGCCCCTGGCAGCCCCAGCTTGGCAACAGCTTGTGGGGAGTAAATCCTCTCACTGAAGGTTTTGCTTAATCTGAATAAATTCAATTTCAAAATCTGCCCTTGATCTAAGCCCCTTAAGCTTTTGCGGAGGACTAAGGACCTTCAGGGTCAATGCCAATAACAAAAGATAGGAAAAAATCCACCCTTCCTCATATCTCATTGCTGTATTCTGTAAGCTGCTAACTCACTGCAAAAAAACGTTTCCTTTAAATAAAGTTGGCTTTGGAGAATCCCCTTCCTTTATTTTAAAGTGACATTCAGTGTTTCCTTTTTGGTATTCAACATGCTTATTTGAAGGAAGGCTGAGCAAAATGTTAGGAGACCTGTGTAACAGCCCTGAATGTGCTACCACCAGTGGATTTTGGCAAAGCCACTGCTTTGGACTTCTAGCCCTATTTTTCTCCTAATTGTGGTCTTTGCAATGCTCGTTTTTAGAAGTGCTTTTCCAGGGGTGGGAGGATGGTGAGCAAATAAGCTTGGGTCACACACCAGACCATATCTGTACTTGGAGATTCACAGTGTCCATTAGCATACTAAAGGCTCTGAGAAGTCCTGTAGCAGAGAAACTACTTCAAATGTTTTCAACCCAATGTTTTCCAAACTTCCTTACTAAACCCTTTTGTCTAGTGATTCCTATCATATAACCAGTGTCCTACATACTCTGATAATGCCTGTACTGCATAAATGGCCTGTGTCTGGTCTACATTTTGGCAGTGACATAATTACGCAGTATATGTAGAGGATATGATCATGATCTTTTACATTGCTGCTGGCTTAAGGTTGGGCAGATATTAATTAATCCTGGATTAGGAAGTCAGGATCCCAAACTCCTCAGCAGTTGTATTAGTTTCTTGTCACCGCTATAATAAATTACCACAAACTTGGTGGCTTAGAACAACAGAAACGTATTCTCAGTGCAGAGTCTGGAAGCCTGAAATCAGTTGCTCTGAGCCAAAATCAAGGTGTCAGCAGGTTGTACTCCCCCTGGAGGCTCTAGGGAAAAATCTGTTCCTTGTTGCTCCCAGCTTTCGGTGGATTTTGGCATTCCTTGACTTATGACAGCATCACCGCAGACTGTGCCTTCGTGGTCACAGTGCCTACACCTCTTCTTTCTGTGTGTCAAATCTCCTTCCCCCATCCCTTATAAGACACTCTTGATGGCATTTAGATTTTACTCAGGTAATCCAGGGTCATCTCTCCATCCCATCATCCCTAACTTAATCACCCTTAGTCAAAGACCCTTTTCCAAATTAGGTAACATTTACAAGTCCCAGGAATTAGGACCTGGTATCTTTTCATTGCCATTATTCAGCCTACTGTAGTACTCTCAAGCCAGAAGTTACGTCTGACAAAGGAAAATTTTTCAGGCATAAATGTGAAGTCCTGTACTTGGGTAAGACAAAATGGAAAATAACAAAAAAAGTGCAGGTGTGGCTAGAGATGTGCCTGGTTTATTTAAAAACTATTTATCACCTAGTTGTGCCAGGCACTGAACCAGGCCCCTTAGCAGTACCATGACTGAAACAGGTGAGTGAGTGAATCACTGGTATTATGTGGCCATCTATACAAATGCAATATGATGGAGAGTTATTACCCAAATTCCTGTGTGTGATAAAAGGCCCCTTGCCCCAGGCCATACAAGCAGTATCATATGGTAGTTACGAATTCAGTTCCGGGTATGAATCCCAGCCCTATCATTGAGCATCTGTATAATCCTAGGCAAGCAGGATTACAGGATTTACAGCTTTCTCATCTGTAAAATGGAGACAATAATAGTACCCACCTTGTAGGGTTGTTATGAGGATTAAATGAGATAAGGCCTGAACAGAGCTCAGCTCATAGTAAATGCTTAATACATCTTGGCTTATGGCAATGATTATAATATTTGGACAGGAATGTGTACTGGGAGACCCTCAAAGGAGTAGGAACAATATGATAGTAGTCCGAAACCATGCACGTGAGAATTACTGATGGAATTTATAATATTTACCCTGGGGGCCAGGAGATCCATCTTCACCTACAGGCAGCAGCATCATGAGTAAGAGCAAGCAGGCGTGTACTCTGTGCCTGCGGGGCGCTGGCCCAGAATCTATTTGTAGGAGGCAGAGAGGGAGAGATTCCGGCCCAACAGAAGGAGAGTCCAGGTCTGCCAGCAGTGGATTACGTTGCTTCAGGAAGTGGGTTTCCCATTGCAGAAGGAGTCCAAGCAGAGATGGGGCAGCTGATTGCCGGGCATGCTCTAGAGCCCATTTCTCATGTCCGAATGAGCTTTATTATCTGTTTCCCTCCCAGTAGAACGTCTGTCCCATGAGAGAAAACATGGCCTGTTGTATGCCTGACACATAGTGAGTACTCAAAAATGAGTGAATGATTGAATGAACGAATAATAAGCACTAAAGAACTACAGTGTGATAAGACTCGATTTAACTAAGTTTAGGGGAGATTTGAAGAAGGTGTCAGGCAGATGTGGTGCTGGGCACAGTCTGAAATGTGCCTGCAGCTAAAACACGTGATGGTAAGTGTTAAGTAGATTAATAGAGGTGAGCACAGAATGCCACGGAAGCACACAGGAAGAAGAGGTTCATTCCACTTGGGGCCTGGGGATAGAGAGGATGAACAGGGCTTTACCTGACTGACAAAGTCAGCGAAGGGGAGTGGAGCCGAGAGGACAGTTGTGGCAGAGGGAACTGCGTGGACAAAGGCACAGAGGTGGGATGAGCATGGCAGGTTTGGGAAGAGGCAAGACAGTCTAGGGCTGGAGCAGGTGGCAGGTATTGCCTAGAGATGAAGCTGGAAACACAGGCTGTGGTCAGATCATGAAATGCCTTGGAAGGTACGCTGAGAATCCTAATCCTCATCCTGAAGGCAATAGGGAGCCCTAGAAGGTTTTAGAGTGGGAGATTCTGCTATGAAACCTTGTATTACAACCTTCTGAATCCCAGTCCTGGCGCTAGGATTGATCTGGCAGGAGAGAGCTTCCTGCCTCAACGTTTTCACCATCATTCTGCCATAGCCTCCCAGGTACCCTGTAGGATCACTGTTAAAAATGAAGGCACAGTGAACATATAATTCTGTGATTCAGAGTGGCAATGTGTTATCCTTAGCGCACCCATTGGCCACAAGCATGGGGCAAGGTTTCTCAACATCTGCACTGTTGACATTCTTTCCTGTGGGACCTGTCCTGTGCTTTGTAGGATGTTTAGCAGCATCACTCTACTAAATACCGTTGCACTGCTCCTCCCCCAGTTGACATGAGAAAACCAGAAATGTCAAGGGACATTGCCAAGTGGCCCTTGGGGGCAAAATTGCCCCAGTGAGAACCATTGATATGGAGCAATTTGTCATATGATGTGGGGGCACCGGAAGGAGACCAGCAACTCCTGATTCAGTTCCTTGGTGGGTTGCATGTCATTTCCCTCACTGTTCACCTTCCTCTACGTAAGACTTATGCTCTGCTTGGCTCTCTGGTCACACTGGGCTATCTTTCAGCTTCTCTTTATTCTAGGTTTCTCATTGAGGAGGAATCATTTCCAGGACCTGAATGGTAGAATTGGTGGGGAGACTGATGGCCCCTACCTGGAACCATGAATAATGGGCTGATGAATATGTTTTCCATGGGCCACTCTGTGCAGGGAACAAATTGGCTGTAGTATAGGAAGGCAGATGTTTGGCTGGTATGGTGCTTTTTACACTTTAGATAGTAGGCCTGTCAGTGGGGCACATACTCCCCAATTTACTGTGGCCTCAGGGTCTAATCCCTGTCTAGTTCACATATCAATATTGCCTGCCTGGCCACTGTAAGCAACTGAAGTTCATGGCCTATGCTTTAGACACTCTCTATTCCAGGGGTCCCCAACCTATGGTGAGTTGTATAATTATTTCATTATATATTAAATGTAATAATAATAGAAATAAAGTGCACAATAAATGCAATGCACTTGAATCATCTCAAAACCACCCCCCCCACCCCACAGTCCATGGAAATATTTTCTTCCATGAAAATGGTCCCTGGTGCCAAAAAGGTTGGGGAC
Source organism: Indri indri (assembly GCA_004363605.1). NCBI lineage: Eukaryota > Metazoa > Chordata > Mammalia > Primates > Indriidae > Indri > Indri indri. Next base: position 5,336 of record RJWJ010023660.1, on the reverse strand, counting down.
TGCTGCTCTATTCCATCGATGAAATCATCTAACCCCAGTTTACTCACAAATAGAAAATGGTGCTGTTGACGGTGAAGATAGAACAACTGTGTGGGCAGTTTTATTTGTATTTCTACTGTGGGGTCTACCATCATAGACCCCAGCTATCATTTATTTATTTTCTTCCTTAGCTACAGAATTCTGAATGGGGTATGAGGCGTTTTTACCCTCCTCATGTGAGCTCCTACCCATTTGCATTTGGAGTCCCCTTCTGAGGTTAGGGGACTGAGTGGGAGTCCCAACATGAATTAAGGTGCCCCCTATGATTTTAGTGACCTTGTGTTACTCCTCAAATTCTTTCTTGGATATCTCGCCTCCTGACAATGGATTGCCAATGAATTTTATCTGCTCTTTAGACAAATAGGGGGCTCACCAGGTTGGGGCTTAATTAATTTGATAAGAGCCATTCAGTAAATAAAAACTAAACTTGAAATACTCCCCATTTCCCTGCAGGAAGGTACAGTCTGTGAAGACCCTTACCAGATTAAAATATTTCTATCAACTGCTTATTATCTCAATGGCAATTCTTGTGGGATTTAATGAACAGCTTAACTTTCATATCCTCAGAGAAACTTCTTCTCTAAACTTCTATGGCATCTCATTTATACTGTTCTAAGGACCCTTTTCACATTACTGCCTTTCTTTGTGTAAGGAGCAATTTCTCCATCTAAGCTCAAAGCCTATATCCTCTGCGTCTCTACTGTGTCCAAAAGAGTGCAAAGATGCACAAAGACACACAGAATATACCCAAAATGTTTTTGTTGGATGCATGACTACATGATTGGAAATTTGGGAGAGGAGGAGGTGCTGCAGGTTTTTAAAAACACATTTTTAAAAGAAAATTTAAAAAGCACAAAGACAAATAGCAGAAGTTATCTCTACTCCCACTGCTGACAACCACTGTGAATACTTCAATATATCAGTCGTTCTTCTTTGCTTAAGATACATTTAGGCAATAAATCTTACCATAAAGTGACAGTAATACTTAAGAGTAAGTTTGCATTTTGCTTTATTTTTACTCTTTATAATGCAATATGAGCATTCTCTAAGTCATTAAATGTTTTTCCAAAACATCATTTTGAATGGCTACATAGTATCTCAGTGATGGCTGGATACTAATTTACTCATGGATATTGCACTGGTTTTACTATGGGCTTTTACAAACAGTGCTTCTGTGGATGTCCTTATGCAAAATATAGGATATGTATTTTGATACATTCTTAGAAGTAAAATTACTGTGCCAAAAGTTATGAAAGTTTTTAAACATTTTGATTTATATGCCTGCAATTCCCTTCCATTTTTCTCTCTGGATATCCAAAAGAGTAATTTATTGGATGGCACTTTATTCACAATAGTGAAACAGGGGACCAACTTATGAGCAGTAGTAATTATAATAAGTAATGATAATAATAATGGCGTCTCTCCAACAAGTTACGACTTAGAAAGTGCTTTAATATTCACTTATGTCCTTTACTCATGCAGATATTGTTATATTTCCATCTTACACATGAAAAAACTAAGGCTTAGGAAGGTTAAATGACATGTATGTTCAAGGTCACACAACTTGTCAGAGGCCTTTTATGTTTTTTTGACCACATCGAGAGAACTAAAGACAAAAAATGAAGAGAAGGTGGGGAAATGGAAGGACAACTGTAATAAAAAGAACCATTAAAGATTATAAATATAATCTCAAAGAAAAGAGTGAAAGATTTTCTGAATATAAAAATACTATTAGAGCTTGAGGTATAAATTTGAGTTCTAGGAAAATTTCACAAAGGGTGGTCCCTTAAGCTCCCAAGCCTCAGAAATACTTTCCTAAAATACCTTCATAAACTTGTATTGCAGGCTCTGATTATGCATGGTTGGAGATAATGTTCAAAGCTGGAGGTGATTTTACCATTGAGGAAAGGATCTATAGAACTTATTTTAGACACCCAGAGAATGTCAGAGCTAGAAGGGACTTTAGAGATCTTCTCCAACTCCTTCATACAAGTCTCGGAGGAGAATAACTCATTCAAGGTCACACTGAGATTCAGTGTCAGGGTTGAGGCCAGACCTGAGCAATACAGTGCACATCTGGACAAAGTACAGAGAAGGAACAACGTTAAAATAAAGCAAAGCGATTATTTTTGAGTTCTGGACCAAAGGAGGTTTCATTCATTTAACATAAATGCTATTGTATTACATCCAAATACAGTCTCAATTTACATGTAACACAAGGAAACATCCATGTAAATCACTCAATACGCTTTCCTGTCTATTTCGTTATATTTTGTTTTTCACCGTTAAGTAATTTATTTAATGGGATCGTATGAGTCATACAAACAAGAAAACAGATTCGTGAAGTACGAGGCACCTTAGTAAACTGTAAACAAACCAGATAAGTTGTTTCTGAACCTGGCTAAGTCTCCAAATCACTCGGGGCACTTTTTGAAAATATGGATTCCCAGAACCCCTCCCTGGAGATTCTGGTTCAGCAGATCTCATGAACTTGACCATCTCTTCCCAAACTTGTTTAAAATAAAAGTGTGCAAGCATTTTCAATTTTAACTGAATCTTGAAAAGATTACAAATTCTCAAGAAGTCTTCAGACACTGAACACAGAATGATTTTTTTTTTTGGAATGTCAAAATCAAGTGACCATCTCTGCTTAAAAATTAATTTGAGGAGGTAAGCTTCTCCGTATCTGTTCAAATTGACCCCATATTTAGAAATGTCTGATAAAATTAAGTTAGGGAGGCAGTAATAGTCAATAAATGGATTTTCCTGTTGTGTAAATGTTTATACAGATGTTGTAAGTGAGACTTTTCAAAAAACTCCTTAGGTTGCCGACAGCAGACGACTTTGCATGTGCGTGTTAACAGGAGAATGCGCTGTGTCTCGGATGAATGGGGAAGCGGGTCCAAATGACTTTCAGATTAGCTGGAACAGATGGAAGGGTCACAGCCGAACAACTCGACACACCAGCACAAAGGCATCGCTGAAGTGCAGTTCATTGCCTCTGACAGATACTGCCAATCAACCCAGGCTTGCTCTCACTCAACCAACAGCCTGGACCTTGAAAGATTCAGAAAAGAATTTTTTAAAAAGTATTTTGAGGCAAGTACTAGTATTTCTCTGGTCTCTATCAGCACTAAACACCATCCCAGGCTAAGGTTTTAGAAACAAAACAATAGATTGTAGACATTTTGGAAACTAAGATGATATAAACTGGAGAATACGGGCTTTCACTAATAAATAATTTTGTAAAAATCTAGGCCACATTATGACTTTTGAGGGTCCTGTCATCCCACTAATTAGAACACAGTGCAGAATATCAGAATGGAGAAAATGCAAGTTTTTTTTTTTAAAAAACTATTTAACTTGAATTTTGATCAACTGTTATCAGAAAGACATGTCCAAGTGAGTATTAAAATGTACCATATTTAAGTTGTTCTTTTTCTAGGGCAAATTTTGTAACTTGATGTGTGTTAAGCTTTTCTATATTCCCAAAATTGTTTTTAAAAACCCCGCAATTAACCATATTCTATTCCATTGTAAGCTATTCCTCAAGAATAAGGTGGGGCTTGAAGGTCAGCTTTGCCACCTTCGGACCACTAGGGGACCCTTGAAAGTCTGAAGAGCCTTCCAGACCATTGGCCTCAGGTGGGCTGTCTGCAGAAAGCCACTGTTTTCTTTCCTGCCTTGACATAGCTGATTGATCCAAACAGACACCCTGGTTCCTATGTGCCTCTATGCAGGTTGCTGGAAGACTGCCGTGCTGGAAAGTCCAGAAAGGGATTGATATTTGCACTTCTCAATAGGGTATGGACTCTGATCTTAATCATTGGCTGACTGTGGACCCTAATTGTTTAGTCTAAGAGTACCCATGGGTAGCAGAGATGCTAATTATTAGAGCACAAGGAATCTTGGGTGACATCTATCATGACTATGTAGTTCACCCTATAGCCTGATCTCCTTCCTTGAGGCTTACATGCATTTGAAATAGTGGCTTGAAAAACAGATGAAAGGTGGGAGCATCTTGCTGGTGGTATTTCTATGGCAATAGTAATTTTTTCTTTTTTAGCCTAAAGGCATTTTCACAGGACCACAGACTGTATAGCCCGAAGCTTTGGAGAGTAGAACATAGTCCCTTTAACTTTGGGCTTAACCAGGTCATAGGATCACCATTTCTGCCCACACAGTGCCCTGTCTTAGAAATCTGTCTCACTCACAGTCTGGAAGAGGAAGCCCAGAGAACTGCACAACTCCAGCCTGGTCACAGTGGCTTAGAGTGATGTGGACACAGACCCAAGTTTAGCCAATTAAAGTCTCTTTGGTAGCAGTTTGCAATTTAGACTGAAAGAGTCAGTCAATTTTGGTCATGGAACTGTAGGCATATAGGGTGCCTGGCATGGCTATCTAATGCAAGCGGAATTTTGAGAGAACAGAAACTAAAAACTAATCTGTAAAGAGGAAGAATAGATTAGACATGGAGCAAGGAGATATAAGGTAAGAGATGCCAATGACTCCAGGCAGAGGGAAAAAAGTGAATATTCTTTCTGTTCTAACAAGACCTTGCCGTACATTTTACAACGCGGTTATGGGAAATTGCCCTTTATCCTCACACTAAACTCACTTTTACCTAAGTTAATTTGATGGAGTTTCTGTTCTTCACAAAGCTGCTGACTAGGACATCATGGGATTTCCATTTATTTCTTTAATTTAAAACATGTGTTGAGCACCTACTATGTGGCTGGCACAGTGCCAGCCCCTGGGGATGCAATAATGAATGAAAGGCAGGGTACACTCCTGAGGGGCTTACAGTTCATACTTTCCCATCATCACCTCCGCCACCTCCTCCAAGCCACTCATGGGACTTCTGCTGAGGAATATAGGGCAATAAACCAAAGTCTTCCTCCTCTCAATCCTCTCTTCCCTTTTTCATCTGTTTTTGGGTAATCTGCCCTCCAGTTGTCAAAATGCACTCACGGTGGGTGACTGCAAGGTGGCTCTTTTTCGAATCATTTGTTCCCCGCTCTCCCATCTTAAAACATCCTTCTCCAAGCCCAAGTTTTATAGATCCCTGCTAAGGAACAGCTATGTATTAATTAGTGACTACAGTTTAATATGGTGTTTGTGGTCATTTGTATATTCATAAGGGGAGAAAAAGCCCCCAAACTTAGTGGCTTAAAACAACAATGATCATTTATTAATATTTTGTCCATGACTCTGCAATTAGGACTGGACTTGGTAGGGACAGCTCCACCTATGCTTTGAGTGGCATCAGCTGGGGTGACTTAACTCAGGACTAGAAG